>APFE030527944.1:106362-124003 GCA_000404065.3 Pinus taeda
CGTTTTCCAGACTCTCCTGGAAGGGAGCTACAACCCCCTTAGCTCTTGCACTAGCCAAGATACTAGTATGTAGGTGCAGGCCTACAGAAGGCTACAACCTTCTCTTTCTTCCAGGGACCACGTTTCATAAATTTTCAGACTAGATCCATGAACATCAACCAATCATCAAGAATTTATGCATCAAACAATCTCCTTTTCACCAATTAGCATTGAATCAAGTAGACACTTCTCTAACAGCTATATCCAAATCACAATAACTGTAACCACACGCCAAATCTAAACCCAGAACAAAAAAATACTATCATTCAAGCTTAAAGATTAAGACCCATCAATAGAACTTATCCTTCTCCTTGCGCTTAGGTTCCTTCTTTATTCAGATCCAGATCTGCACCATAACCCAATCACAGTATTCCAGATCTAGCACTTTATCAGATATTCAATAACAATTCAGATGATGCTTTGCCAAATGATCTCTTTCCCCTTTTATAGTCTTAAGCCTTTCACAATACCACGGTCCAAAACCATAATAACACAATACCATGAACCCAATACTTGGGATCAACACTTTTCGATGCAATACCACGAACCAAAACCATAGGATCAGAAAACTGTCGGACCAATACCATGAACCAACCATGAAAGTGCGTGAACTTTTCTCCACATGAAATAAACTTTTTCTGCACATAAAAGTGCGTGAAATTTTCTCCACATGAAATAAACTTTTTCTGCACATAAAAGTGCGTGAAATTTTCTCCACATGAAATAAACTTTTTTCTCCACATAAAAGTGCGTGAAATTTTCTCCACATAAAATAAACGTTTTCTCCACATAAAAGTGCGTGAACTTTTTTTTTTTTACATGAAATAAACTTTTCTCCGCATAAAAGTGCGTGAACTTTTTCTCCACATGAAATAAAATTTTCTCCACATAAAAGTGCGTGAACTTTTCTCCACATGAAATAAACTTTTCTCCGCATAAAAGTGCGTGAACTTTTTACATGAAATAAACTTTTCTCTGCATAAAAGTACGTGAACTTTTCTCTACATGAAATAAACTTTTATCTTCATGAAAGTGCGTGAACTTTGCTGCACTATAATTTATCATCTGAGATGAGTGGGTTGCCATCAAGTACAACATATGTATCATAATGCCAACAAATGTAACTATATGAAATTATTTATGTAATTTATGTAAAAATACAATTGATGATTGAGTAGAAGGAGAGGAAAAATATTTAAATATATAAGGATGAGAGGTTTATTGTGATAAGCATAAGTATTCATTGATGGAAAAGGAACAAGTGGTTGCAAGAAAATTGGTAAAGGAGCAGAGACTTTAGATCCATTTCTAGTTCAGAAGATTAGCTCAAGTGCACTTGGAAATTGCTCAGATGGATAGAGCTCAGAAAGAATTTTCCAACAATATATTGAAGTTTGAAAAGTACTTATGTGATTAAAAGATATGGCTGGTCAAATTTTCAAAGGTGAAAGTCAAAATTTTGATATTGTTATGCCAAGGGCCCGATAGCACAATCAACATGTAGGTGCAAATTATGTAGGCACGTGTGGACCAATAATAGATAGTGGAGGATAGGAGTTAAACATCAGGCATGTACATGGGTGGATTGGGTGTGACGCATCTCCATTGAATGATCATAAAAAATTGTGAGGGCCCATGCCTGCCCAATGGTTAACAATAGGGAGGGCACACCATGGGCAAGACTACCCAAACCAACAATCATGAGATAGATGATCCTTATTAAAAGAACACCCACTCTAGTAAAATAGGTGGGCCCATATTAGACATGTCATCTTGGAAGCCTTTCCCTAGGACTCCTCAAAGGAGCATTAGTTAAAAATTCCAAGGAAATATTCCTGGGGTGAGATGGCAAGGTGAGTTAACATAGTGGCAGAGAAGTGGACCAATGGTAAGTGGGTGGAGGAGCCCTTAAGACAAGTCATTCTAGAAGTATTTTCCCAAGAGTTTCCAAAGTATATATAAAGCAAAAGGTATGAGGTAACAAAGTTGGAGAAACGGGAAAATTCCCATCAGGTGCCATAAAAAATGCCTATCTTGGCCTTTGCAAATTAATGAAGAATTCATTGAAAACCACAGGCCTAGGACCTCATACCACCATATGATGACATGGAAGATTGACAATGTCAATAAACCATGGGAAGGTACATGGCATGATTTTATTGGTTGCATGGAGTGACATGGAGCCATGGTGGCATGATGATGTTGACATGATGTTTGCAGGACACATGGCACCAAAAAGGATTTGACATGTGGATTATAGATTTGGCATTTTTAGGGGGGCAAGTGGCCAAAAATAGGTTACACATGGAACCACTCAGTGAGTGACTTGTGTCATCCTTGAATAGGTGGAATACATGGTGGTGTTTACGTAGCCCCGAAAATTTTCTTACTAGTCCATGTGTTCAGTGTGAGGTCCCATAGGGACCTCTCACCTCAGACCTTGGAATTATAGTCACCCTAGAAATCCTTGAACATTCTGTGAACTATTTCATCAGGTTGATGTAGTGTTGTGACATAGTGGCATGTGAGTTGGCATAATAACTTACCCCAATAATGTTTCAATTAGTCCATGTTTACACACACAATCCCATTGGGACACATAAGCATGGAGAAATGACCCCGAAGGTAAAAAAAGGCGCTCCATTGATTTTTTATGATGAAACAAAGTCAAAGCCTAAGGGCTTGGCTCCAAGACTAGGTCCTATGCAAACTTTTTGTGACCATGGGTGTGTGCCCTACTTGAATGGGTTAGCATCTTTGAATTTTAGTTCTATTGGGTGATATTTGGTGATTTACCCGAAAATGGTTTTTCCCTAAAGCTTGCCATTGACACTGTGATCAATACCCTTTGAAATTTAGCCTACATGTGAGTTTTTGAGCCTACTAAATATCTAACAATTTGTAATTTCATAGTCACTTCATGATCAACTAATGGTATACTAAGTGTTTAAGTCTTCTTCTCAGTTTCTAGGTGTCGAAGTCACTTTCTCGCATGTGTTTAGTCTGAACAAGTTCATGAGTGAATTATTTTACCCAAGATTGAAAATGCATAGAAAATTCCAACAATATAGTGTTTATGCAATTTTAAATTTATGTCAACAGTTAGTGCACACATTCATTGACAATATCTCACATTTCTTTGTGATTTTACTTCTATTTTGGGGATTTTTTCAACTGTCACTTTGCACACCTTCACTTTCTCAAGTGTCACTTTCTTGTTTATGATTGTTCTTTTTTCTTTTCTTCACTTTCATAAGAGTCGTTTTCATGTTATCCTTTCTCTGGCATGTGTCTCTTTTGATGTCATTCACATTTTCAAGTGCATTTGCACTTTTCTCTTAAGTCACAACTCTTGTCTTTTTGAATGGGAAGTGTCGGACATTGTAGAAGTAGATTTGTGGTGAGAGGAAACATTGGTACCAATGGGTCCTATTTATCATGTATACATGTACTAGACCCATTGCCAAATTGTTATGTGTTTTCATACTACTGTCATTGTAAAGTGTACCCTGAGTGTCACACTTGAAGGAGGGCATTGCATTGTCATCACATTAAGGGGATAATTTTGTTCCTGTGTACTGAGTCTTCAATGTTGTGTTTTCAATTGTATTTAGTGTGTGTGACCATTCATAATTTTAATCATTGCCTCACTCATCCCATCGTTATCCAAATCATGTAAATATTTCTTCCCAACCAACTTGACCAAACTTAGCCTCCTTGAACTGTGCATTACGCAGTACCAAGGCTTAATCTCCCTTCTTTCCTCCTAGAAATGCAAAATGTGTAGCTCCTTACTCCAAAGGCTCCACATTTCATAGTCACCGTGCTTAAGGATTTCCTCCTTGCCCTAAAAAACAACACAATCTTTCCTCCTAGCCACTCTCTTGTTATGTATTGCACAGTCTCAATAATCAAGATGTCCCCTTGAGTAATCAAACCACGTAACTACATAATCCACTAATCAATCTCCCTCTAGAATTGCACATTTCTTAGTCTTAGTTCTCAATCCTGACTCCTTGACCTCCACAGCTACGTTGTTTACCCTTCTAGTTAGTCTCCTTCTATGTATTCCACAATGGTAAGGCTCACGTTGTATCCATGCCTGCCTATGTTGTGAAATTGTATAATCATTAGGCATCTCTCTCTATGTACTATGTATTGGGAAACTTCAAGGCTCAAGACTACCTCACTAAGCTCCTCAACTATGCAGTCATATTTCCCAAGCCTCCAAAACTGCACATTGCATAGTCACAGTATTCAGTCCATCACTCCTATCCCCTAGAAATTCACACTATGCAATACTTGAGTCTTCATCCCTATCCAGTGCACAAACCCAACTCAATTAGTCATTTTCATGAAGCAAGATAGACTAGAAGATTTCTAGAATGATGTCATCTTGTCATGAGTGGATTCTAGTTGTAGGTACTATATGACATGAAAGGATGATGCTCAGAGAGGAAGAGAAGGTGATCATATGACAAGGCACTTGTGAATTTGGAACCATGAAGAATTAATAAAGTAAGAAGATGAAGATACATTAGCTTACTATACAAGATCAAAGGTCTAGGTCACTTGAAGGCTCCATATCAATCAACCCCTTGCATGATGAATATGAAACACATGCAAGATGTATCATGAAGATTGAAGATAAAGCAACAAGAATAGTAGTTTGGAAATGCCACATCATCATGAAGTTCCATGTCATCATTTTCAATTCATGGCCTATACAAGAGTCATTTCAAGATTCACTTGTGTCATAGTGTCTTTCCATATCATTTGTTGAACATAATTGTGTAATTTCCCAAAATGCGAAAATGTAAATATGTGGAAGACCAAGGGTCTGACATGGAATATGAAGAGTCACATAGAAACTAAAAATGCATGTATGGATTTGAAAATTTTGTTTAGAAGCTCTAGAGTCATGAGGGAGGTTAAGAGTCACATGGGAGGTTGAGAGCCACCTCAATGTTTATAAATACACCCCCATAACTCAAGAAAAGGTTCTTTTGGGACTTGAACTTCCCACCTTGGATTCTCTAGCACTGGCATATCAAAGAATATATTTCTTCGGAGGAGAAAATGGTGACTTAATGTTCCACTATTGGGGCTAGTGTGGTAGCATTGTACTTTTATATGTTGGAATTTACACTTAATATATGAAGCTCGATATCCAACACATTTTCATGCATGTATCGTGAATGTCATTGGACTATTTTCTAGACTTTTTGTGGTATATGTTTTGTTCATATGTACCAAGGAAATTGAACTATTTTGGTGGCTTTGATACTTATCTTATTCAAGTTGTATTGTGGTTGGTTTTATGATCATGGTTGTATTGTGAACTACTTTTTAGGTTAGCTAGCGATCATCTTATGCTCTTCTGTGTCTCTTTTAGGATAATACTATTACTTTTCTTCTCGAGTCTCACTCCCTTTCTCCTTGCCATGAAAGTACCTTACATACATCAAAATTGCATGCCTCACAGTGTTCGCTTACTTTCTTGTTTCAAAGAATGTTTGTATAACCTCTTATGTTAATAATAGGAATCAAGGAAAATCCCTAAGGACAATGGCAACTAGTTGTATTTCCTATCGAGGCTCCCACTCCAAACATATGAGGTCAAATTGGGACTTCACATCGAGGAGGCCCCCTTGGTTGATAAATTTCTAACACTTTTAGCACTTGGGTAACATGACAATGAATGAGTTGGTAGAAATTTTGGTGGCATGGACAGATTTAGAAACATATTTAGAAAATTGGCCAAATCAGGTAGTTCAAATTTAGAAAGTCACTACTACATATTGTAGCTCACCAAAATTGAGGAAATGGTAGTTTAACTAAGTTTCCTCACACAGAAAAAAGATCAGAGTTTGAAAACTTCATGAACACATCTAAAACACTTGTCATAAGTGGTACATAAGGAAAAACAATAATGTGTGCATGATAAAGAGCTTAAGTTAACTAAAGTTTTAAAGGATAAAAATATCAATCCTCATTCTTTATAAGCAGTATTGAATTTGCAAGAAGGAAATAGTTGAAGGTCGATGTTGTTGGTTTTTTTGGTGTGTGATGGTGTGTTGACCAGAGAGAAAAGGATGACAAAGGTGATTTTGATGGTGTTTGGGGTGTGTGATTGAGGAGGAATTATTTGTTTTATGAATGGAATTAGCCTTCATGATTTTAGTTTGAAAATGGAATGAGAGATGAATCAAGGAGGTCGAGCAACTTCATCTTCCATATCAGGGGTTGTTTCTCCTTCCTATAATGGTTGGAAATAAATCATGAGTAGGAGTTCCTTTTAGTAGCAGCTGATAAATCAAGCTTTGTAGCTCCTTTTAGTAGTAGTTGATAAACTAGGGAGTAGTAACTTCCTTTTTGTTGAAGCCATAAAACTTTGTAACGACAAGTTGAAGCTTTCCTTTATGAAAGTAATTAAATAGAAGTTTGAAGAATATATGTGTTATATTTGTGCTTATTGTGTTGATTCTAGTGATGTTTATATGAATGGTTGTTGAATTATGTATTGGTTTCCTAATATTAGTTACTTGTGAAAGAAAGTTTTAAAATTCTCACAACATTGATTCATCCTTGCCTCTCATTATTGTCCTAGTTTCTAACAATCGGTATCAAAGTATCCCACATTACTTCAGGATTAGTTTAATAGTTTGAAGAAAGATAAAAGACCATAGAAAACCAAGAAATAGGATTCACCAATAGAGAACCTATGTTCAATGGAACAAAATATGTGTTTTGGAAAGTAACTATGAAAACCTATATTCAATCTTTTAGTGTTAATTATGGGATGAAATGGAAGAAGAGTATCAATAGCCCCAATCCTTGATTACTAGAGATCAGAAGATGGAATTTACATGAAAATCTAAAGTTATGAATTCTCTTATCACTAATTTACTTTAATAAGAACTAGTCAAGGCCGTGGATTGCACTATTACAAAATCTATTTGGTACATAATGAGTAGCTTCTATGAAGGTGACAAAAAGGTAAACCAAGCCAAACTTCTAGGTCTTAGAATGTGATTTGAGTCTTTAAAGATGCATGATGATGAATATATTGCTAAATAATTCCTTAGAGTTAATTATGTTATGAACACAATAAGAGGTCTTGATGAAGATTTAAAAGATCTAGTAGTTCTCCAAAAGGTGTTGAGATCTCTCTTTGATAGGTTTAATACTAAAGTTTCAACCATTAACGAGATGAAAGGCCTAGTGACTCTCATTTTGGACCAAGTACTTGGCACTTGTTGATGGTGTTGGACCCACCAACATTCAGGGGATCTCCCTGATATGAATTCCCAACTAGACTTCACATCATTTGGAGTAGAAGTCCTAGTACTGGGTCATAATGTAATGCCTTTACTACGGAAACATGCAAAGGTAAGTATGATAACTTTGGGTAAGAGAAAGTGTGACCCTGCAGAGAGTCAAGTGTGATGCATGAAGTTTCCAACACATGAAGGGAAAAGGAAGTGCACCCCTTGGAAACCTATAGTATTACATAGCTTGAAAGGAACACGCAAACAAAATGACATCACAACCTAAAATGCAGAATAGTCCACAAATTAAAGTGATGAGTTAATCCAACAACACACATTCAACAAGATTTGTATAAATTCAAAAAAAATAGTTCATAACCATGTGGATAAGTTAAATAATATACGTTACCAATAAACCAAGAATACTCCTACTATATTAATGACATATGCATGAAAGCATGTTGGTTCTAATTTTATTATTATAAGTGAAAGTTCCATCCATATATACAACATTGACAATCGCTAACCCCAATAGTGGAACATTACAGTCAAGAACACCTACTCCTCCTAAGAAATATACTCACTCTACACTATGAAGGAGCCAAGAGTCTTCACAATACTCCCAAGCTCTTTCTAAGCCTAAGTCTAGCCAAAATCTTGGCTCCCAAAATCCTAGTCTATGAGTTCTGAGGTTTTATTTATAACAACAGGGGGTTGACTCTTCAACTCCACGTTGTTACCTTTGGACTATGCTCATGACTTTTTAACTTCGTGATCCGAATGAAAAATGGCATCGACCCATGATATTCATCCATGCATGGAATTTACCCATGGTATTGTAAGTGGCATCCACCCATGGTATTTATCCACCCGTGGTATTGTAAGTGACATCCACCCATGGTATTCATTCACCCATGGTATTTTCCCATGGTATTGTGACATCAACCCATGGTATTTATGCACCCATGGAATTGACCCGTGATATTGTAACTGAAAAATACTATAAGTAACAAGTCACATTTTGTAAAAGGACAGTTTGGTCACCACAATGTAGCTTTTCAAACTATCCTTTTACAAAATATGACTTGTTACTTATAGTATTTTTCAGTTACAATACCACGGGTCAATTCCATGGGTGAATGAATACCATGGGTGGATGTCACTTACAATACCCTGGGTAAATTCCATGGGTGGATGAATATCATGGTTTGATGCCATTTTCCATTCGGATCACTTCTTTACAAAATGACACAGTAAATTACATGGTGACGTTTTGTTGGGATAGCATCCCCTAGGGTCAACTTTGGGGCAAAAGCCCAAGTTTTGGGGCAAAAAATCTGAAGTTTTGTTGTAAAGAATGTAAAGTCTCTACAAGTTGGTGTCATGGAGCGCATAGACATTAAAGTGTCTTAAAGGGTTTTACCCTTCTTCTATGTAAATTGTTTTGGCTTGTATAGATCTATCCATGGTCCGCGAACCATGGGATTGTATAAGTAGGAGAGTATTAAAGAGTCTAAGGCAAGTAAATGATGATTAAGATGAATGTAATGGGTCAGTAGGAAAAAAAGCGAAGAAGTCTTAAAGTAGAAGAGAGGCTATGCAGATGTGTGTGCAGAGGGCTAGAGTAGAGTCCATAGCTGAGGGCGTGGACCACTACAGCTGAGTGCGTAGGGAAGTCTTGAGTCTGTAAGAAAAACTGAAGTATTAATAAAGAGATTATTCTAGAAATTCCTATGTTTATCTATTTCCTTCTATTATGAATGAATGTACTATTATGTTATGATGAATGATGGGTTTATGAATTAACACTGTATCGATGCATGGTTTTACATGATTTATATTGCCATATGAATGTAAGTAATAATAAATGTTTACAAGAAGAATATCTTGTTTCATATTAAAGTTATCAAATGATTAACTGATCTAGGTAAATATGTTAATAAGGGTAATCACATAGGTGCATAAGTGGTTGATTCTCCTGTTGAGGGTCTACGAAAGACAACTGTGAATGTTCGTGGAGGTATAGAATCGGATTAACATAAGTTATATCGATAAGCCCTAAAGGATTATTGATCTGCACAAATACAGGTTTAGGACATAAAACAACATTAGACTAATCTTTGGGTATGAAAAATTGGCTCCAACATCCCCCCATACTGCTGCAGGTGAGACCTCAATCCACGCACCATGGGTCGATGCCGAAAGGGCTAGTAGTCTAGGGATTTGTTTGGAAAAGTTAACTCTGAACATGGGTCAGGACACAATAAGCCTAAAAATGGTTCTATTGCTGGGACCAGGATCTACATAAAGAGATGTGTGATGTCACATAACTAGAATCCAACTAAGAAGGAAATTAAGGAGTGGTTGGATAGAAAGATCCATGAATTCACGGCACAAGAAAACATAAATCTATGATTGTTGAAATAATAGTGGTTGGAAATGTATCTATACACAGAGATACATGAAATTTTCTTTTGTTCCTTCCTGATCGAGCTATAGGACTGGATCTTAAATTGGCAGACGGTCAGGGAAGGTGGAGGCTTGACGGTCCAATAGTGTGGATCCCGAACCTAGTGCAGAGATTGGGAGCCTCTAAAGATAAGATCGTGCATGCTATCATTCACTGGCTTGATCGCGTCATAGGAGGATTTTTGACAGAATTCATGGTTGATACCTCAGTTAGCGATAGCGAAGCAGAGTGACGCTTCTTCAAGGGACCGTGAGGTAAATATTTAAGATGTTTGAATACTTGGATTAAAATGATCTTGTGTGAAAAGCCGGTTATGCCATTACCTTTATGTTTGGAGCTATGTGAAACGGAAAGTTATTCATGGATACAGGAAGAAAAGGCCCTGAATATAGGCCACTAATTGAGCCTCCTCTGAGTGACGATGAGGGAGAAACACATGCTTCACCACAGAGAGTTGTCGAGTTAATAAGGCAAGGGATTTCGCAAATATGTCATCTATCCACAACACCTCCACCTTAACCTCCAGAGCATAAAACTTTGCCCACAACACCACTACCTCCACCATCGTTTGATATGTCAAATATGATGAAGTTGCCCATTTTCAAGGGATTGGAAAATGAGGACCTAGACTATTTTTCGTTTGTTACAAAGGATCTGTGGATAGCCCAAAATATTATAGACAATTAGATGAAGAAAGCAACATTGGTTGCTACCATACAGGATCTCGCACTAACCTAGTATATTAAGTATTGTACCAATAACTCGACGGCTCCGTCAGCAGACATTCATAATGTGTTGAATAAGGAATTCAGTATGCCAATGTCTAAATTGAAATCAATCGTTGGATTCAAGTAAATCATGATGATGCCTGGAAAAACACCTTGGAAGCTAGATTAGAGATTGAAATGCTAGATCCGCAAAGCTAATATTAATCTTATGGATGGGAAACACTGTGAATGGTTTGTAGCTTCGCTCTTGCCTCACATAAGAGTCACCTTATCACAACAACAGATTGGGACCCAGGTAGAAGCCCTAGAAATTGCGATGAGACTGCATGAAATGCTGATTCAAGATGCTACTTTGGGGGTACAATAGATTTACGTGTAGTTGCAAAATCTTTGCCTAGATTTTAAAAGTATGAAGAAGGACAGAGCAGCACGGCCAGAGGTGTGGGAAGAAGCTTGGTGCGGGAAGTGCAAGAGACAAGGGCATGATAAAATTCACTACCCTGTCTTCGTGAATTATGTTGCAGGAGAAGGGTCAATGCCTCTGAAGTCAGAAGCTCAAGAAGGGCCAAGTATAGGGCCCGTGTTATGGTCTGTTATATGTCAAGTAGCTGGAAAACATGTAACAGACAATTGCCACTTATTGCAGAAATTTGTGTAGACACTGCAACAAATCTTCTACAACTTTTGTAAATCGGTGGGTCATGATGAGTGCAACTACTGTAACTATGAGTTAGTGATGGAGAGAACACCCGCGTATTGAATTGAAACAGAAAATTGGCCTCCAGATCAAGGCATTGGGGGAGTGCATAGAGGATATCAGGTGTGTGGGTGAGCCCAAGGTGGAGGAGGACCTATGCGAGGTCGGGGCCAAGTTATTTGTTACAATTATGGAGTGTCAAGACACTACACATGGGAATGTACGAGCCCAACATGCCTATCGTGACGATAATATACTCAGTTTGATAACGTTATAGAAGACTTTCCTGTATTAATAACTAAGGTGTAGGGAAAGAGGGTGCAACCTCAACAGCCTACCTAGAACCTGTAGATGATGAGGGACGAACCTTGTGAAGCGAATCCTAATATAAATATTGTGTTGCAAAGTGGAATGAAAACTGGTGAGGATAAGGGGAAGTAGCTTGAAGAGAGTGAATGGGTCCGCAAAGCTCTAGAAAAAGAGTTTGGGTTGGATTTGGAGCGTGCGAAAGAAAAATTCATGGAAGAAAAGAAGAGCTTCATTGAGGCCTCTACCTTAGGAGGTCAGGATAAGCTGTCTGAAGAAATGGACCCCTCCATGCTTACTACCTTTTTGGAAACTTGCATGAAGTTGCTGCATGATAAAAAGGTCATGAAAGGGTTACAAGAGATGATAAATAAATATGCCAGTAAAGAAAATGTTCCTGAGGGACCTCGTGCACTCAGAAAACTTTGTAGGCATAAGGCAGGAACGGGGCATGAAATGAGGCTCACTATGCAAATAGGGGAGTATGAAATGGATCAATTTATTCTGGATTTGGGTCAGATGTGAACGTATTGCCTAAAAAGACATGAGAAAAAATGGGGACACCTACACTACAGTGGTATCCGATTTAATTGAGGATGGAAAATCAACAAAATATTATCCCCATGGGAAGATTGCAAGCCCGAGTGATAGTAGATATTGAAGGCATGAGCGCATTGGCTGATTTTGAGGTAATACAAATTGTCGATGACAACAATACCTACCCCGCACTCCTTGGGGTCAATTGGGCTATTGACATGAATGGGGTGATCAATTTGAAGAAGTGGAAAATATCATTTGAGAGGAAATCGCTCCACGTAGTATTACCTTTGGACCCTACAGAAGGACCCCGCTATACTGAACCAGTCTATGATTATAAAAGTGAGGATGATTTGGACCATGTCTACAAAATAATAGTGCAAGACCAAGATTCAATGAATTTGACAGTAGATGGATGCATTACATGTGGCCACAAATGTTCCTGTACATCAGATTCAGATGAGGAGTTGGAACACTGGCAGAATAGGTTGCCCAAAGTATCTACGGTTTTTTGTAACATGATGACTAAATCGATGTGTTTTGTTGTTGATATAAAGATGATCTAATTTTGTCATTAATGTCAACCCAAGAAGCACCGTGGGATGCTCTGATCTTGCAATGGAATTTTGACATGAAAACTTACTCTATCTTGACTCAAGGATCTTCCAGATAGATTCTACTCATTGAGATGTTTCTATTGCTATATGGCACATCATGTAATTCTTCATGGTTTGAGAGATATTCATGTTTGAAGTTAGTAACCCCAGTTAGTGGGCTAAAACCCTATGGGGTTGTGGCATGGCAATCATAATTGGTTTTGGTCATTGAATAGTCATTAATTAATAATTTTTTAAAATCCTAAATTCCCTCCAACGTTCTTTATAGAATCCCCTCTCAACTCTAAAAAAAAAGAAATATCATATATCCTCCAAATGTAGCGATCATTGAATTTTTGCTGTAACTTCATTTTTGCGAAGTCTTAGATTTTGAAATTAAAACCCATTTGATTTGTAATTCCGATGAATGTCATGACCAAATTTTAGATCTTGGTGTGCTATATTTTCAGGGATATGATCTGTGCAAGTTAGGGTTTTTGCAAGCTACTGAATTTCATCTCAAACAAGTGACCTTAGGAAAATTGTCATAACCCTCTCTCAGAGATGCAGATTGGAATTCTATAAAAATTGGAAGACAACGTAGGGACTTTAGTTTGTTGTGTAGCAATTTCAAATTCAAAGGAGGAAATGGTGACATGTGGTACGTCATACAAGTTCGCTCTATGGAACTAGTCCATAATTAGGTCATTGTGAGAGATTGGGAATAACTTTGTCTTGAAGAGTCCAAATCAGGCCAGACCTATGGCGTTGGAAAAAAGACTCAAAGGGATTCTACAACACCCAAGATTACATGTTTGGTGATTATCATGCTCCTGGAAGGCAACAAAGACTAGATCAAGTGTTGTCAAGGGGTGCAAAGGACCAAACTTTCTAGGGCAGCAAATGCAAGGTGCAACAAAATGATGCAGCAAAGGTAAGCTATAGGTAAGTATCTTTTGTATATTCATGTTCATATCTTAATTTCATTAATTTATTTGTATTCTAATTTTTTGTTTTTGTTTAGCACTGACATATGTTCTGTAGGATGAGGTAAGTTTTGCTATTATCATGCCATGGGTATTTCTTTGAAGACTTTTTGCAGGTATTATATATTCATCAAGAGAAAACTCAATGCATAATCCAATTTTCTGAAGAGTGAGCAAGGGTACCATGACAAGAGCAACAATCAAGGTGTAGAATAACAACAAGAAGTTCACCACATGAAGACTTCAAGTGGGAAGCACTGGACACAATCATTGTACAGATTCATTGTAAAAGCATCATTGTAAAAGTTGTACAAGTTTCTATCTTCCAAGAGTTGAAGGGGCAGCATCGAGAGGTCTAATATCATCATTAGGTGGTTGTGTCATAGTTAGGGTTATGGTCTAGTGTGTCGTCTTCTTCTACATCATTCTATGTCATTGTAAAGTAGACCATTTTCCTTGGTACGGGAGTCCATTCTACTTTTATTCTTCTATAGGGTGGTAGGGTGGCACTAGGCTAGTGAATGAGGTCACCAATAGGTTCAAGCCAATGAAAACTTCAGGGTGGTAGGGTGGTTCTAGGGTCAGTTGTAGCTCATTAGGTGTTGGGGCATCTGTTTCGTTGACTACTGAAGAATCTCGAGCATTGGAGTGTCCATCCAGTGGGAGCTGGAGAAGAATTCTTTCCTAGATTCTAGGAAGTTGGAGATTTCTTTTCAATTGGAGTTGAATATTAAAGAATTATTACAAAAGTGTTTGGTGGTTTTTGACCCAGAGGGAATTTTCCACCTAAAATTTTTGTACCTCCTATGTTCTTTTATTCACTGTTGTTACTGCATAAATATTAATGATAATTGAAGATTAACTAATTCTATGAAAATATTTAAAAGTGATCATTTCCAAGGAATATTGATTAAACCCCCCCCCCCCCCCTTCTCAGTATTTTTCAACAATTAGTATCGGAGCCAAGTTCCTTCAATAGTAGTTTAACAACTGGAAGGAGATCACAGAGCATACCAAGAATGGTGTACCTCTATTCAATGAAAATAATTATGCACTCTGGAAAGGAAGAATGGAGGTCTATCTCTTGGCACAAGGTTACAAAGTATGGGACACTATTCAAAATGGCTTTACACCAACTGTGGATGAACAAGGTAAGAATAATTTGGTAAATGATGAAAAAGAAAAGAATATTATTATCAGTGGAATTATTGAATCTGCTTATGATAAGGTCTTGGGTTGTAAAACTGCCAAAAATGTATGGGACAAGCTTGAGAATATATATGCAAGTGACTCCAATGTTAAAGAAGAAAAGCTTCAAATCTACAGATAAAAATTTGAGCAACTTAGAATGAAAGAAGATGACAACACTAATGCATACTTCCAACATGTTGATGAAATAACCAACACTCTAGAAGGATTGGGAGAGATTATTGTTGAGAAGACTATTATAGGAAATATTCTTAGAAAGTTAACAGGAAGATTCAACCCAAAGGTATCGGTCTTAGAATACAGTGCAAATCTGGACAAACTCAGCAAAGAGGAATGACATGCAGTTCCCATAGCATATGAAATGAGACTTGATGAAGAAGAGGGAACTTCACATCTAGAAACTGCATTTGTTGCATCTAAGAAAACTAATAAGGACAAACAACCTTCAACGGTGAAGACCCTGCAAGTGTGAAGAAAAGGAAGATGATGAAGAAGGTTTTTCAGGCGGAAAATATGCTTACTTTACGAGAAAACTAAACGTTGGTAAGGGAAAATTCAAACTTAAACTTCCATCGATATGTTTCGGTTGTGGTGAGGTTGAGAATTTCGTAGCAAATTGTCCGAAACAAAAGTGATGGAAACTCAAAAGGAAAGAAAGGCTTTACGAAATTGAACAAGCAAGGCAAGAAGAAAGGATTCAAAAGGAACTTTCTCTCTAAAGAAGATAGCTCATCATTGTTACAGGTGGATATTGGTGGCCACCCACAAAGTTCACTTGGCCCTGACCATTGTTTCTTTTATATTTTTAGTTTCCTTAATTGTAGCACAGTTTACTATTTTTAGCAGTTTTTCGAGTCCTAAACTTCCGAAGCCATTTTGAGGCCCTAAATGACATTTTTTTGGGAAACCTGGGAGCAACATGGGTTCATCGATCATTGTTTCTCTTCACAAAGTTGTAGTTCTTGAATAGATTTTTCTAATGAGATATTGTGTGTTTCAAACGGAGATCGTATGCCAAAGTTACAACCCTAGGAAGTTGATGTACCAATTTACCCAAATGGGGCCCACAATTTGGAATTTCATCTTCTAGGGTTTCAGTTGTGGATGTTTATGGTTTTCCATTGTTTCTCAACAATAAATAGGCTTTTGAGCCTCATTGTAACATAGTTCAGAGGCATGTAGCCACCACATCTCTTCTTAGAGATAAGCTACCATCACCCTAGCTAGTTTATTTCCATTTCTATTGTAAGCATATTTCAGTATTTTACATTAATGAAATGAAGTATTATTTCCGCTGCATCTTTGCATTTATGGTTATCTCTATAATTTTTTGCGTTCCTGTTTAAATCCAGAGCAGTGGTATCCGAGCGGTCTGCTTTTTTCTCTATTTTTGTTTACATGTCCCCAACAAGGTTAGGATATAAGGAGTTAGGGCTTGAACTGGTTGAACCTTTGCAAGACCACCCTCACAAGTCCCGATGGCCACCTATGGTGAATGAAAAGAAAGACAAGGGGGTAGGAGATCCTACCAAAATCTTGTTCGAAGAATCCCTTGAGCGACAAAGGAACACGACGATGGACAACTTTTCCAAGATCCTTCAGTGACTACCCAAGGGCGACTTATCGGCTTCCAACAGCTACACTCGAAATGCCACACCATTTAAGGTACAAGTTAATTCTGAAATATCCATATTGGAGGGTCAAATAGATGCAGATGTCGTCGATAAATGGTTAAATTTGCTAGAGAGTTATTTTTTTGTTCATGATTTTTCCAGTCGGGAAAAGATTATTTTCACTCTTCTCAAAGTAGCCCCCCACATCAAGGACTGGTGGGAAACCTACTGTAAGTAGAAGGATGAAATTATAGGCTCACTATTTTCATCTGCACCTAGTTGGAGATCATTCCAGGATGCCACCAAGAGTAGTACTACCCTGTCAGAAGCTATGAGGATCAATACATAAAATGGACCACGCTGCGGCACGGAAGGAAACAAGACATGCTAGAGCTTACCAATATTTTCCATACCCTTCGCACAAAGTTGGGTATCAAAGATTCAGAGCAGCATTTGGTACTCAAATACTGCAGCTGCTTGCACAAGTACATCCAAGAAGAAATAGAATTCGTGAACATCTCCTCGCTCAGCACGACATACCGATATGTTGTCAAGGTCAAGAAAAAGTTTAAATAGAAGAAGCGATACTTTGGATCTATGAATCCAAAGCAAAGGAAAGGTGCCCCCAAACTATAGAACAAAGGAAAAAGCTAAGGCGGGGTGGCCCAAGACAATATGCCAAAGCTGCAAGCGAAGAATAGCACCGCGGAGCTAAAAAAAGACACAGGAAAGTGGTGTGAGTTCCATAACAGCTCCACTCACAACACAAGTGAGTGTCGGGCCAAGCAGTCACTGGTGGCCGAGCTAAAGGTTTTAGAATCAGATGCATGTTCCAACTCTGAGTTAGAACCTGACAAGGGGAATGACAAAGGGAAGCATATTATTAATGTGGAGCACAACGCCACCATTGCCACCACGAAGATCTAGAAGGAGGAACATGAAGATCCAGAGGAGAAGTAGCATCTCTTTGTAGGTTTTAACCCCGTACAGAAATTACCGGCATACGAATTCTAAATCACAGAAAAATAAACAATGCGAGAGCATAACACATAAAAACACATATGCACAGAGATTTTCCCCTGGATCCCAAAACCGGGACTACCAGCTTGATGTTTCATTATGTTCCTTTCAATGTTACAATACATATTTATACATGCCAAAGCATCCAATACCATGGACTGAAAACCAT
>APFE030527944.1:127951-143760 GCA_000404065.3 Pinus taeda
ATGCTACAATACATATTTATACATGTCGAAGCATCCAATACCATGGACCGAAAACCATCGCGTCCAAAACCATGGACCGAAAACCATCGCGTCCAAAAACATGTGCAAAAATCCTGCACAAAACCATAGGTGGGTCCGCCCAACCTAACATAGGGTCCAAAACCAAAATTTTCCGGGGCGCTACCCGGGACCCCATAAAGTGGGGTTACGAGTACCCCTCAAACCCCCCGTTAACTATGTGGAAAGAATATAACACAACCCAACACTCTTACACTCCCAGATGTGGTTAAAGGGCTCCACGCTACAATTCATTATTGACAACGAGAGCCAAAAGAACCTCATTTGGGCAGAGGTCATGAAGCAGCTAAGCTTACCAACCACAGCACATCCACAACTGTACACCATTTGGTGGCTTCACCAAGGAAGGGATCTTCGCGTGAGCCAACAATTTTGCCTTCCATACAACATCAAGCCCTTCACAGATGAGGTATTGTGTGACATTTCTCCCCTTGAAGTTTGTCATGTATTATTAGGAAAACCATACTTGTGGAAGTGACATGTTGTGTATGAATCAAGGCCCTGTGTTGTTATTGTTACTTTGGGAAATAAGTTGTACAGGATACCAGAGGTAGCATCGCCTACCGCCATCTCTTTGGTTACTACAAAACAATGTAGTAAGCCCATTTCCAAAACCGAGAAATTTATTTTCCTGATGATACATCCTCAAGGAAGGAAGAAGACGGTGGTTGTGACCTCTAGATAGGGCCCCTCCACATGAAAACTACAAATGGACAAGGTCGTGGAGGAGTACAAGGACATCTTCACCTCCCTCATAGGGGTTCCTCTGCACTGTCAGGTCAAGCACTCTGTCGATCTGACCCTAGGTGCACCACTACGCAATGGACTAGTCTATTGGCACTCCATTTTGGCGAACAATGAAATCAATAGGTAGATTCAGGAGCTGCTATATAAAGGTCACATCCATCCGAGTTCATTGCTGTGTGGGAGCTCGATTGTGTTGGTACAAAAGAAGGATAGGATTTCAAGACTCTATATTGACTATCAGGTGCCGAACAAGATCACTCTCTGTAATAGGTACCCAATCCCATAGATTGATGATCTCCTGGACCAAGTAAAGGGGGGGAAATATTTCAGTAAGATTGATTTGAAGTCAGGATATCACCAAGTATCAATTGAACCATCTGATGTGTGGAAGACTACCTACAAAGCCAAGAAGGGCCTTTTCGAATGGTTGGTTATGCCTTTCAATTTGACGAATGTTCCTGTAACCTTCATGAGGCTAATGGATGACATCTTATGGCCATTCACCAACTCATTTATAGTGTCATACTTGGATGACATCCTAATCTTCAGCCAGAGTTGGGAAGAGCACCTCCACCACATTCAACAGGTTCTCCAAACACTACGGAAATGCAAGTTATGTGCCAATTTGGAGAAATGCACTTTTGACATGACCCAGGTTCAATATTTGGGATACATTATTGATGAACATGGGGTGCATGTGCATCTAGCCAAGATCCAATTCATTCAAGATTGGCCATCGCCAACCACTCTAACAGAGCTCCGTAGCTTTCTAGGTCTTTCCAACTTCTACCGCAGGTTCGTGGTGGGATTTTCACATATCACTTGGCCCTTGAGTCAAGTCACCAAGGGAGGAGTGAAATCAAGATTCTTTTGGTCTAAATCTCAATAGAAGGAATTCATAGAGTGAAATATCGTCTCTGCTCAACACTAGTGCTTGCATTACCAGACTTGCAACAACCATTTGAGGTCGAGACAGATGCCTCTAACTATGTTATTGGGGCGGTCCTTACTCAACATGGGCATCCAATGGCATATCACAGTGAGACACTTTCATACACAATCTAGAAGTATCCCACTTATGACAAAGAGATGTATTCCATTGTGAAGGCCTGCCGGGAACGGAAGCATTACATTTTGGGGATGGAAACGGTCATCCACACAGAACACCGACCCCTGTAGTTCATACACACCCAAGGGAAATTGCAGAATGATCTCCATTAGAAGTGGTCCACATACCTACAACAGTTCCATTTGAATATCAAGTATAAGAAAGGAAACACCAATAATGTTGCATATTTCCTCAGTCGACCATCGATCATGGCATTATCCACCGTGCTAAAATCTTGTGGGCACGAGACTTCTGATTGCCCACTTCTCTACAAAAGTGACCTAGAATTCGGCCACACATACCAGACACTTATGGAGGGTCAGCATGTTCCAAAGTTTTACCTCCAGGATGCCTTGTTATGCCACCCAGGTCACCTTTGTGTTCCTTCAAGCGAGCGTGCCAAGATGATTTTGGAAGCACACTACAGTCGGGCTGCTGGGGATTTTGGGGCCGAGGAAATAGTGGTAGTATCGTAAAAGTATTTTTGTTGGTTGAATCTTTGACAGGATGTTGGGAAGTACATCATATCATGCACTACCAATGCCATTTCCAACCGACCATAAAAAAGCAAGGCCTCTATACACCACTGCCTACCCCTAGTCAACCTTGGGAATCCATCGCCATTTATTACATGTCAGGCCTTCCTTCCACTAAGCATGGAAATGATTTTGTTTTTGTGGTCATCGATAGGTTCTCAAAGATGACCATTATGGAAGCCTGCAAGAAGAATATCACAACAGAAGCCACTACTAAACTCTTCTTTGAACAAGTCTGGGTACACTTTGGGACCCCAGAGTCTATCATATTAGATCAGGACATGATGTTCCTTAGTACATTTTGGTCCAGTCTCTTGTCGATGCTGGACACCAAACTCACCAAGTCCATAGCCTTCCATCCTCAAACTGATGGCTAGATAGAGGTTGTCAATAGGATGATCATACACATTTTGCGCATGTACAACTCAAAGCATCCACCCACACGGGATGAGCGCCTCCCCTATGTTTAGCACAGCTACAACCAAGATCTCCACAGCTCGACTGACCATCGCCCTTTTTAGGTGTGTTGGGGATTCCATCCACTATGTCCCATTGATGTGGCCATGCCATTTGTAGCTACTCACGCAAATTTGACTCAGGTCCATTCCAAAATAGCTAAGGCAAAGAGCTTCAATGAGCACATCCAACATATTTTCTAGTAGGTCCATGACATTCTGGAGAAATCAAATGTCAAGTACAAGTAGCGACATGATCAACATTAGGTGCCACACAAGTTTCAGGTTGGCAACAAAGTCTGGTTGCATTTGCAAAAGGAATGCCTTACCGGATGTTACGAGAATAAGTACCCTAGGGCTTTGGGTTAGAACCCCAATAGAGCAGAAGCAAACTACAACAAGAAACACTCATACAACTCAGGAAAAATGCTTATATAAACAAACTATGTAAGAGTGACCATACCTAGATTTCCTTCATTTGAGTAGGTCCTGTAGGCTTCAGACCCTCTGCAACTCCCAATGTTCTTCAAGCCTGAAAATCATTCAATTCGAACATACATAGCAGTATAGAAGTAAAGCATATTGATGAAATTTGACTTTATACCATATAAACAAATGATTGATCGCACATCAAAACAACATTCATATATGAATTACAACATAATTTGATGGATAAACAAAGCTAATTTCAGAAACAAGATAGCATTTCTTTTATTATAGTAAGCTATAAATAACATGGAGAGAATTCACCTGAGTCTTCTTCTTTCGGCTCCAAGGGGAACCATCCTCTGGATTCGTCCTATCCTAACCTTCAACAATCTTCTTCTATAACCAACACCATGATATCTCAAGCAAGAGGGAAAATATCTATAATCATGGAAACAAGGGTTTCCTAAAGCTTGGGCAAGTGTATGAGGCACAGGGATTCATCAGACTCAGTCAGGGACAATCTCAATATAATAACTCTATCTCTTCTCCTCCCTTTAGGCCTTCCCATAGAGGTCTATCTATACTTCTCCCAATTATCTTTTTAGTTGGGAAATAGTTGGGCCACGGGAAATAGGAGGTAATCAATAGGTAAAACATGTGAACTCCACCCATAATTAAGGAAATTTAATTTTTTAAGTTTTTTAACACATATACACAAGTTGGGTATTGACTAACCTGCGTGTACACGCTTTTATCTTAGGGAAAAGTAGTGTATAGGGAATAAAACATTACTTTTAATATATTTGGACCAAGTTTAGAAGGAGGGGTTGTGCTAGGCCATAAACCAAGAATCAAAAATAAAAAGGGTGGTAAATGGTGCTATAATAGATGCCCCCTAATATATGGGGTCAGAAGGGGTACATGATGGCCGAAATGTATTAAGTGTATGGAAAGAATCTTGTCAAAACTGAGAAGGACTTCACTAGAATTCAGTGTGCCAAGCCATTAAAAGAGATTCGAAAGAAAATGTTGTCTGAGGTGGGCATACCCATGCTCAGAAAATGTAAAGCATGTCTGCATATTAAGTACAAGCAGATCCAATATGTATACAAGTGTAAAGAACTGAAAGTACGTAATGGATCATCTGATCGTGATCAAAAAAGTACATGTCTAAATATCACATATAAGAAGACAATCAATGATGCTGAAGGATGAAGTTGATCATTGCTGTCAAAAACTAATCCCAATAGTACCAAATGAACACGATGGAATAAATTGATACTACATCGCAACTCAGATGCCAACATATAAGATGTTGCTGTGAAGAACTGCAACATATACAATGGATGGTGTCAACTACCAGCAACAAGAGCAACTGACAAGTGAACCAAAACATGATGACACAACCGGAGGTCTTCACCGACCACCGCAGTACATTTCTACATAATGGGAATAAATGATCTGAGGTTGACCACGTGAGAAATTGTTTGAATATCAGTCATTGATGTATACCATTAACAAACGTGAGACTACTCACCAATAATGAAAATGAGAATCCAGGTACCTAGTACAATCTAACAAGTGTGAATAAATGAGCTGAAGTTGAACACCTGGAAGAATATATCAATCAGGGGATAGTGACGGTTTCCCATGATCGATAGTGAAGGAATTTGCCAATGATGGCTACAAACCCCAAGGTACTACCAAATGGACTCTAGACCTTTGCCCTAGAGCAAATGAGTTATAGTCGATAGGAAAAGATCCGCTAGAAGGAAGGAATTAAGGCATTCTTCATCAAACTAGCACGAGTGTCACCCGTAGGCCAATAATGTGGAAGGAATCGGACGAAAAAGTTGTAGTAACCCAGCCGAATCTCATTTCTGGTGTACACAAGATGTATCTAACACATGATAGAAACCCTCTAAACCAAGGCACTGCATAAATCCCAATGTGTGATAATGAAATTTGATTTTGAACACAAGGGAGGCCACTCAATCAAAGACCCATGATACTGATTGATATTGAGCACAAGGTGACCTATCAATAATGAAATTAGGGCTAGGGTGCAACTCTAGGCCTACCCTCAGAGCAATATGTCATCATTGATAAGGACAAGACCCGCGAAGTCAATGGATACCTTCTCAAACTAGCATGAGCAAAGGACCAATATAACTGATGTGATAACAAACATGACACTGACAACTAGGGATGGCCGAATGAAAAAAAGGTCAGGAGACACCACAGAGAGGCTGACTTAGGCTTACTTCCCTTGAACAAAAGCACGACTCAATGATTACTATATGGAAGCATACGATAACTCTGTATAAGTTCATGATGTAGGAGACATGAGCAAACTCTCCATATGATTCGAAGAGGTAACCAATCAGAGGTGTACTGACTCAATAACAAAGTTAAGGCATACCTAAGTCAAACTAAATCCTGCCCAAAATAGAGGAGACACTTTCTTTTGAGTGCTTTGTTCAAGGGTGACATGACTAACTCTAACTGCCAACAAAATATGGAAACGTTGTCTCGTTCCCGCTCTTTTTGGAATATATAATTGTTTTGTCTTTTTCTTTAATCTGGAAAAAGAATAAAAGAATGCTATAGTACAGTGGAAAAAATGACTTTCAGAGAAACAGATGATCTAGTTCCTGGGAGGGGAACATTCCTATGCTCAATTCAGGGAGGCGAAACTGGTCAAGGACACTCAAAGGAATGTTCTTTCCACGGGTAAAAGGATGTGTCAAGTTACACGAGTCCAAGTGAAGTCGTCTCAAGGCCAAAAGGTGCAAATAGTCAAAATGCAATGTAGTAGTACAACTCAACACAAAGGAGCCTCTAGGGTATAAGGCTAGAAATCAGCATGGAAGAAAAGAGAATGTGTATTCAACGCAAAAGTCATGATCAGACTAAAGAGGACTCCCGAGCCTACTCAGTATAGCAGCATTGGAAACCAATGTCAATAAGGTTCTAACTAAGATGCCCATGTAAAGGATGGCTCTACCATCATACCATGATTTTAAAAGTTGCGAATGAAAATGGTTTTCTAACCAAGATACGAAGGGGTCGATCCTATGGCTAATGTATCACTGAATGGAGGCTAGTATGCAAGATGCAGCAGAAAAATGGTTTTCCCTAACCTATATGTTAGTGAGGGGATGATACCTTCCATGACAGGTCAGTGGTCATGGGACTAAAATAAAATCTCGAAGAAGGCCTCCAAAATATCCTGAAACAACAACCCATTCTCGACAATCCAAGCCCACAGGTAAAAAAATCCATGAGACAAAAATCCATTTTTGAAAAAATATTTTGCAATTTCAAAGTTATATAATGACTTTTGGACTCACAATTTTTTCATTTCTGTTTGGAGCAAAGAGTGGTGGATCAAAAGGAAGCAAGCTTTCCTTTGAACAATTGGACTGTTCAAATCACACCAAAGTTATCAAGTAACCCTCAAATCATGCTTGTAATGTTTTGTGATAGTTTTCATAAGTTTTCTTAAAGTTTTGACATGGGAATTTATGCCCAAAAATCCAACTCTACGTACACGCAGGTTGGATGTGATCAACCCATGTATACGACGGCCCTACACATGACTGTGTGTAAAGGGAACCCGTGTGTACGCAAGTTAAAGTTTAAACATAAAAACTAACGGTTGAAACTCAATTTTTTTGCAGGATGACCATCACATGGAGAGAAAGAGAGCATACCACAATTGATAATGGGGTAATGAATGACCAAAATGCATTAGATTCTCTGAGAGGCAGTGGCTTATTGAAATTCTTCAAAACGCCAAACATGAAATCCAACACACAGCTGCTCAAACTACTGATCCACTACTGGAGTGCAGAGGATGATGCCTTCATGATAGACCAGATGCCTCTATATATTGAGGTTGAAGACATCTACTTTATTACAACTCTCTCCCGACAAGGGGAGGTCATGCATTCGACTGGCAGGACCAAAAGTAGTCTTTCAGTAGAAGACTATGTACATATATACTATCCTAGACACCCAGAGAAGATTGGAAGTCAGATTCCAATTAAACATGTGGAAATTTTATCTCTAAGGATTCTGCTATTTACCAATTCAAGAGTAAATGGATCAGCTTCACTGCATCAGGCATCACGAGTGTCCATGAGCCTCGCAGTGGAATGCCTTTCCACAGTATTTGACTGGTTCATGCCTCTTTTGACCAGCATGAAGAGCCAATTGACCTCTATTTAGAAGGGTCAGACAAAGAACTTTAGATATGGGACTATATTATGCTCATTCTTCTTCAAGAAGGTACCTAGGCTACGTCCCAAAGTATATGTCTCCATTAGTAGTCCTAGAGATCCATGGATGGGTAGATGGGCAGACTTGATGAAACAACTTGGAGGCGGGGACATGTCTAGGATGACTTTTGATGATGATTTTTTCACCTTGCAGGACCAAAAAATCATCGCAGTCGACAACTACTTGTATGATGTTATGGATTTCCGAGGAGATCCAGACTTAGTGTTCCCACCAAAGGTAGCATGGGGAGACATAGGTAACAATTTTTAAAGTTTTTGTAAATTTTTAAGATTTTTTGGATTTTTAAATATAAAATGAACTTAGAAATATTTTTGACGAGACAAAATACTGAAAAAATTACCATGTTCCAATGTGGGTCCACTTAGACCAGATGGATTTTCGAGGCACATGTGTCGCGGAAGAGGAGCCAAAGAAGCAACAACTAAGACAGAGAGAGTCCTATATGCAGTTCATAGAAACTTTTTGACACTAACTCACCAGGTACATATGATAGCCATAGAGGATCTACCTGAGGAGATATAGCGGCGCATGGTAGGGGTACCACGTGACTGGGTCCACATACTTTTGCGTGTAGCCAATTCGGTAATTAACTTTTTAGCCACTCATCCTGAGTTGGGTCGATAGACAGACCGATGTATGATTGGACATGATTATGGGCATGAACCCAAATTTTGAGGGCATATTGTCCCAATTTTGCATATTATATTTTGAACACTTTATCTATATACAGGTGATTTTATGATATATATAGAAATTCAATTTTTTTGATATTGTTTAATTTGATGAATGATTAATGTGCCAATCTAATGCTTGATTAGCAATAGATTCTACTAATGATATCAGAAACTCAGACCACTCCGATATGGTCCTTACACAATTACCAAGGTTGTGGGAGACAATGCATTTGAGCTCAGCATTCCCCCATTCCTTGGCCTACACCTAGTGTTCTATGTGGACCACCTTCGGCCATACTTTCCACCATTATTAGACACATCCGACGTTGCATAATAGTTCACACACAAAGAGTTAAATCCAGATTGCATGGAGCAAGTTGCAACTAATCGGATCATGGACACATAGATCAAGCACACTCACAGTAGAATATCCAACTGTATCGAGGTGTTAAAGCATGCCAGCTCCTTCACCAGGGCAAGTGGCTCACCAAGGACCAAGTTTAGTAGAAGTTTCCACATCTCATGGAGGAACTCAATGCAATGGGGACCATTGCTTCCTAAGGGGTGAGGAATGATCCAGGTGGATATTGGTGGCCACCCATGAAGTCCACTTGGACCCCCACCATTGTTTCTTTCAGCTTTTTAGTTTCCTTAATTGTATCACAATTTACTATTTTTAGTAGTTTTTCGGGTCCTGAACTTCCAGAGCTGTTTTGAGGCCATAAACGACATTTTTTGGGAAAAATGGGAGCAACATGGGTCTATCAACCATGTGTCTCTTCCCAAAGTTGTAGTTCTCGGATAGATCTTTCTAACGATATATTGTGCACATCAAAAAAATATCATATGCTAAAGTTACGACCCCGACAAGTTGATGTACCAATTTAACCAAACGGGGCACACAATTTGGCGTTTCATTTTCTAAGGTTAGGTTTTTGGATGTTTAGGGTTTTCCATTGTTTCTCAACAATAAATAGGCTTTCGAGCCTCATTGTAATAGAGTTTAGAGGCATGTATCCGCCACATCTCTTCTTAGAGATAAGCTACCATCACACTAGCTGGTTTATTTCCATTTCTATTTGTAAGCATATTTTAGTATTTTACATTAATGAAATGAAGTATTATTTCCACTGCATATTTGTGTTTATTGTTATCTTTGTAATTTGTTGTGTTCCTATTTAAATCCAGATCAATCATCCAATGAAAACATTGACAGTGGAGCAGAAGCCAATGAGAGAGTATTGTTTATGGTGAAGCACAATAAACAAGACGTATCAAACAACGAGGAAGAAGGGTTGACCATAGAAGAATTTTCCAAGGAGGAAATCAAGCACATACAAGATCTCAAGCTTAAGAAGACCCATTCCAACACTCTTGAAGGACAAGTTCAAGGTCTCAAAATTGAAGTTGAAGAATACAAATGTATTGAAGAGTCACTTTAAAAGAAGTTGGAAGAAAGCAACTAAGAAAGGGAAGCATTAGAAGTCGAAGTAGTCTCACTACGTAAGGAAGTCAAGAAGGGAAAAACTATCCAAAACTATTCCAACAGCTCAAGGGCATTGGAAGAACTCATCAACAACCAATGATCTTACAATGACATAACTGGCCTGGGTTACAAAGAAGAAGAAGTAGGACCTTCTACAATAAAATACAATGAACCGTCCAAAACCAAAATTTTCCGGGGCACTGCCCCGGACCCCATAAAGTGGGGTTACGGGTACCCCTCAAACCCCCTGTTAACTATGTGGAAATAATATAACACAACCCAACACTTTGTACTATCTGAATGAATAGATGGCATCTGCAAAGTAGATACAAGGCGGGATGTGTTTGCACCAGGAATCAATTTGAAACTTTGAAAAATTATAGGTGAGAAGGTTTTTTATAGGTATAGAGGTAGCAATAGTCAGCTGAGGTGGCGGTGACATCATGGGAAGATGCATGGTGGAAGGGGATTGGGTGGTGATGGGCAACTGGTGGATGAGAGTGGGAGGAGGGTAGAGTTATTACCATTTTGTTTTGAATTCCCCCCTCACTTGAATGTCACCAACAGATTAACCATTGCGGTGGGTAGTCCTCACCATCCCCGAGTGGGTAGGAGGGTGGGACACTAGATCCATTTCTTACCCCCTAGAATTAATATGGGTCGTTGTATTGATGGGCCCACCTAAATCACTTGTCAACTCGAGGGTGTAGCGCATACTTATCACCTGCGTAGATTACCCCCCAAAATATTGTAAGACGCTGGTCGGGCATGAATGGATTGTGATGCACCCATTAACCTGCTCAAACTTTAACCATATGGGCACTTATGCTCTGATTTTCATTTTATCTAACTGTGCTTACACTGTGGGGGGATCCATGAGCATGGATTTGAACTTTGGAACGTCTCCCATGGCACTAGGGCCTGTAAATTGATTTGTAGTTGATATTTTAGCTTGGGATCTTGAGTTTGACCTCTCATCTCCCTCTATCTACACAAATGATAGAGGGACACAAAACCCCTCTCCTCCAAAAAAGTGTTGTCCTCAATTCTTGAGTAGTTTTTTATGCTTCTATATAAAATTCTCATCCTCCCATGTGGAATATTCAGCAGGTAATTTCTTCCACTTGATGAGATATTCTGAAATTGATTGATTTTGTAGTTGTCAGGTTCTTATTACTATGACTACTTCCGGTTCCAATATGATTTTTCCTTCCTTGTCAAAACATGACAATATTGTTTGAACAGGAAGATTATCACCTTAAGCATGAAACATGGAAAGTTGGGTGCACTCAAGAAGACACAGGAAGCTCTAATTTGTATTCCATAGTATCAATATTTTTCAACACCTTGTAAGTACCATAGTAATTTGGTCATAATTTGTTATTCTTCTCAACTTTCTTGAGGGACATTTGTTTGTATGTAGCCGTAAAAATACCCAGTTCCCTAGTTCAAAACTCATTTCATTGCGATGTTGATCGACCTGTTGTTTCATTTGATTTTGTGCCAAAGTGAGGTTATCCTTTAAGAGTTGGAGAACCTATTGTTTATGCTCAATGTGATCTTCCACTTCTTGAACCTTATTATTTTCTCTTAAATATGATGTGATGTGTTACACTGAAATTTGTCACCATGACTATCTGCAGTTAATATGGCTCCATCAATAGTCATATTATCCTCCTTGTCAAGCCTCATACCTCTACTCTTCATTTCAAACTTCAAAAAGAGAGAAAGTCACTTAAAAAAATGTTTATCTCTGGGTACGCAGGTTCTCTCTACCTTGCCTGCGTGTACGCATCCCAAACACACTGTACCTGCGTACTTGTACGCTCTGTAAGCCAAAGGATGGGTGCGTACCCATGGAAAGGTCAAAAGGCGCGAGTTTCATCTTTAAAAAGTTACTTGTGGTCACTTCTAGAGCCTTCTAGAAGAGTGTTTGACGTGTATTGAGCGCCTCCAGATGGTTCATGCATCCCTATGATAGAGGAACTATCCCATCAAGAGAGGAGCTACCCCATCCAAAAGAGGGAGTATCCCATTGATGTTGGAACTGAATAACCTCCTCTAGAATATTATAAATACAGGCATTGGGCCAAGGGAGGGGAGGTTGAAAGCTGAACATTCTAAAGGGTAATGCTGCTGGAATTAGGACTTCCATTGTTGACTTGTGAGGAGAGATCACTATCCTTCCTTGTTGCCATATTGGGAGTGGGTGAGCTTGTCAAAGTAGAGGAAATCTCTTGTTGGACCCTGGGAGGAGCTTGCACAACACCAAGGCTCAGGGTGTAATGGTTCCTTTTTTGTTTCCTTAATACAAATAAGTCCATTCTTCTCAATGATTTGTTGTTAATGAATTATTTCATGTACTCCTTGGTCTATGTGATGAATATGCTTTGTTTTATGAAATATTCAGGTGTTATGTAATCGTTTGCTTTGTTAGTGTATGCAGGTCTTAAGTGAAGGAGGAGCTCATCTGGATCAGCAAGGCTGGACTGCTACAACAAGCGTTGGACCTAAGGTAAGATCGGAAAACACTTGATTTCTCGTAGAATAATGTATGTTTAGAGAAGGATTGCTCTTAATTGTCTTGTTTGTCACTAGAGAGTCTTAGACTCCTATGGAGGTTAGGTTTGTCCGCAAAAATAACTCTTTCCGCATGACAAATTGGCGACTCCGCTGGGGAATCCATTGATGTGATTGATTTTTCCTTTGAGTATTACTTTGATCTGAAAAGAGTCTTGTTTCTTTTGTTTTTTGGTTGCTTGACTGTGTTTTTGGGTGGCTTAGCTTAGAGTTGAGTTAGAACTTAGTTTTTCTTCATTTTGCAGTAGTACGCACCCTCTGAGTTAGACACAGTGCATACCTGTATGCACTGTATCTGTGTACACAGAGCGTGCACGCACTTGGTTAAACAGGCTGCCTGCGTACCCTGTTAAAATTGAGAAAATTTCCTTTTTCATCAATTTTTCCCTTTAGATTTTGTTTTTCTTAGTCTTTACTGCCCAGATCCACTGACTGACTGTCAAAAATCTTCACCTGCACTTGTTCCATTAGTGTCGAAAGTTTTAGTGAAATTCATTGAGATTTTAGCCTTAGGGTTTTGATTTTTGTGTTGGTCCTGTAGTGACTTTGGATTTAGAAGTTACGAAGCCTTAGATATCTCTGGTTTTGTCAGTCTTCTTAGGAGTCGGACCAGTCGTAAAGTCTACCCACGTGAGCGACCTACCTTTGTGTTGCCTCTTTGCGAAATTTCAATATAGCTTGTTCATCTAAAGTTGTGAATTTCATTTTCAAAAAGAACAAAAAGAGATTGATTTTTTTTTTGATTAGTTTGTGATTCTGCATAAACTAGTCCTTGGACTGATTGTTGCCAAGTAAAACATCCCGGAATCATCTTAGTAGGCTTTTGCTTCTTAGATTTACTTGTTAGGGAAAGTTAGGTAAATTCCTTTGATTTGCTTTTTGAGTGAATTTTTCATAGATTTTCATAGATCTTGAAATTGCTTTGATTAAGATTAGTTTTACATGATTTATTAAATAGGAACATATAAAAGGTCTCCTTTGCAAAGTTTGCTTTAGAGTAGCATTTGAAGTCTTGAAAGAAAAAGGAATTTTTCGTGAAGTAATGAGTGGTTATGTTTTGTGCGCTTTGAAAAGATAAAGAGATTGTTTCTTTGATTGTCTATTAAGAAAAGTTGTTTTATCAAAAGATTGCATTCTCTCAACTCTCTTAATTAGAAAATTCATTGAAAAGAAAAATAGTGTAAATCATCTTAGGTGCATCTTTTTAGAGATTGGAGTCGAGTCTATACACCATCAAGTTTCATCTCCATCACCTTTGTCTTAAAGAACATCCATTAAAATCAACGCTTAAAGTAAAATTAACTTAGACATTTTTATTTTTCTAGGGCTCTGAAGCACCAATATAGATCAGGCTAGTGTCTTGGAGTAGGTGAGTAATTAACTCTCCAAGACTATAAAACCAAACAAGTAGCTTATCTTGTGATAGGGAAAATCCAGCTGTTGCATTTATACTCTGGGAAAGCTCCTCTTAAAGGAGAAGCACGAGCTCGTGTCCGAACCAGTGAGGGGATCAATCCTCCCTCGTTGGGGACGACGCCAGACACGCACGTATTACAAACGGTAAACCTCAGATTATTGTTGAGGAGCCAGGGGATCACTTATCAGTAAACCTTGGATTGACCATTGTCAAGGAGCCCGTAAGGGGATTGAGCTTGTTACTCTGCCCTTGCGTGCTGTTGGAGTGTAGACTGTTCCCCCAGGTATATTTGTTGTTGTTGGTAACCTTAGTGGCCATAATCTTAGGATTCTACCCAAGGTGACGGTGGTGGGAAGATCCCACTGTACCTGGAGCAGACGTCGGGTAGACTCACTTGGATTTTCTGGGGGGTTCACTTCACTCGAGACGGTTAAAGTGGAGGAACTTGGTCCAGTCTATTCATTAAGCAGGTTGTCGGGGTAACTGTTCCACCCGCTTTTTTCTGTACTGAATCCTACGAGGTTGGATTTCATCACCAACTAGTGTTTTTGGTCCGGAAGCTACTGTTTGTGTTTGGTTTGACGCCCTAGATTCTTTAGGCGTGTGTTTCAAAATTGATTGGTTCTTTAGCTACTTTAGGTGTTTTTCTTGAGATTTTACTTTGATTTCGTGTGTAGTAGTTAAAAGTCTTTAGCTGTGGCTGAATCACCGAGACGCTCCCGTAGACTTCGGGGCGATTCTCCTGAAGTTGTTTCCGTGGCCAATTTATTGAGGCGATCCTGTAGATTACGAGGTGACCCTCCTGAAGAGGTCCGGCCTAAATTCGAAGGACTAAAACTTCTTGTCACTCCTGGTGGCAGTAGAATACTTTCACCTGAAGAAGGAGAATCTTCATTGGTAGTTCATCCAAATTACCAACATCTAGAAACAGGATACGATCCTGAAGCTGTTGAGGTTTCTGAACTTACTGGTAGTGTTACATCTGCCGGTGATATAGGTGAAGAACCTCAAATATCCGAACCTGTTACTCCATCTTCTAGTGTTCCTGGTTCACCTAAGGTAGAAAGAGTCATCACTGAAGATCTCCCTTCTGGTTTGATTTCTATTGAGGAACTCACCCCAGAAGAAGATCTAGGCGCTTCTTATCTTGAATAAGATATACCTTCTCTCGATCTCAGAGAGCGTGAGTCTATATTTTACAGTCCCCCTCGAGCTACCACTTGGTATCTTTCGTTGACCAATTTTTTGGACAACTCAGTCAGTTTTTCTCCACCTCGTTTTCCTTTTCCACCTAGATTTTTTACTCCTCCCGCATATATGTCGAGTCCGTCATCTCCAGACGCCTATTTATACGGGCGGTCCGTCTGTTCCCGTTGGGTATCAGTCCATTTCTGGTACTTTTCAGGAGCATCTCCTCGTCCCTACGAACAGAAATTGTTAGCTGGAAGTAGTGGCAGTAGTCAGTTGAGTGCTGAAGAAATTCTTATGATGTCGGGTCAACCTCAAGGCAGTCAGTTACCGCCTGGGGGGCAGCCTCAAGGTACTTCTTATCCACCTGGGGGGCAACCTCAAGGTACTTCATATTTGCCTGGGGGGCAACCCCAAGGTGCTCAGCTTGTGTCTGGGTGGCAACCTCAAGGACAGTATGTCCCTACAGGACAATACCTTCCTCAAGGTCAACCCCAGGCCCAATATGTGCCCCAGGGTCAACCCCAGTATTCCTACGTACCCCAAGGTCAACCTTCTTATCAATATCAACCCCAAGGACAGTATCCATATGTACCTCAAGGGCAGCAACCCCAGTATCAGTATGTGCCCCAAGGCCAATATGTGCCTCAAGGCCAGTATCAACCGTCTTCTGGTCAACCCTACTATCAATCTTATCCTCAACCTGGTTATGGATCTCCTTATCCACAAGGTCAATACCCTGGAACAAATTTGGTGTGGGATCCTTCACAGAATCCACAGATGTTGCAACCGAACATGCAGTCGTC
>APFE030527968.1:0-10708 GCA_000404065.3 Pinus taeda
GTCCATGGTTTTGGACGCGATGGTTTTCGGTCCATGGTATTGGATGCTTCGGCATGTATAAATATGTATTGTAACATTGAAAGAAATATAATGAAAAATCAAGCTAGTAGTCCTGGTTTTCGGATCCACTGGGAAATCTCTGTGTATATGTGTTTTATGTGTTATGCTCTCGCATTTTTATTTTTTCATGTGATTTAGAATTCGTATGCAGGTAATTTTTGTACGGGGTTAAAACCTACATAAATGAAAAAACAAAGGATTAATCTTCCTCACAAAATTCTCTTCAGCATTCATCGAGGTATTTTCATACTGCGTGAAGACATGATCACTAGTGGAATGAAACCACAAAGAAAAGAAACAAAGGACTAATCTTCCTCACAAAATGCTCTTGAGTATTCATCGAGGTATTTGCATACTGTGTGAAGACATAATCACTGGCCTACTGAAGCATGGTACTACTCACATGCAAAAGTAAATAGAATAAAGAAAATATATTTGTAAGAAATGATTGACATGATTATTATGGTGAAAATGCTTATGTAATAATTATTGAAAAATCTAGATGTTCACGGAAAATAAATTTATTAACAAACATTTACTTTGATAAGAGTATCAAAGATGTTAAATACATTATCACTATAGTTATTAAATTTGGTCGAATTGGTGGGGAAAATTCAAAAATATGACGGTTCAATTCGGTTCGCGAATTATTTCGCCCATTCGAGGTTCGATATGACATATTCAATTTACAAGAGAGCACAATAGTTTTCCATGCAGCTCATCCTGTCATGCCCCTACACTGGCGGTACTCTTTTAACCGCACTATAGCGAGGTGCGGCACCATCGACCACTTTCTTTTCACCAATACTTGCGATCATGGACTACGCCTAACATTCGATACTTAGTTTATTTTCTTCTTTACTAAGTATTATGTTTTCTTTATACACAGTGAAAACCATTAACATTCACCATAAATAACATTAACATATAAATGCACAACAGTATAAAGGGAGGGGCAACTCCCTATAATGAGTTTGCCCACAATATATATATATATATATATATATATATATAAGTTAAATTTTGAGGAAACCCCAAATTTACACTTAGCCAAATTTTACAATCATCGGCAAACTCGGTTGCCCAGCTCATCAGCACACCTGAATGGCTGCCGCACGACTTGCCCAATTCTTCGTTTACCCCTAAACGTGTTCGTTCATCTCGCCGTGTCCTTTGCCCAACTCGAGCGTCGCTCCCCATGTTACCGTGCCAACTTTTGATAAAAAATATTATTGAAAATTTGAGTAAATAATAAATTATAATATTTAAAGCTCTGTAATATATAGAATAATAGGTAACAAATTTTGTTAACTATTACAATTTAGAATTTGATTTGATTAAACTCATAATAGATGTTGTTGAGATTCTCAATATTATCTTGTAAATTTCAAAATATTAGTAAAACAATATATTTAAATATTTGTGAATTTTTACCTTATTGAATTTTAGGCATTCTAATTTTTCCGTACCAAATCGAATTTGAAATCAAATTTGAATTTGAATTGAACTTGGTAACTATCATTATCACTTTGACGGAATTAGATCCGGATGGTTTTGAGCATTTTCCAGGCAAATGGTCGAATATAAAAGTCTGACATCGACAAAAAAAAAATTCCTGACATTGATTTAATAGATAGCAATGCAAGGCATTATAATTTTGTCGATCCCTTCAAGATTTGAAAGTTGTGGGAATACATACTCTTAAACAATTTTACGCTCTCACTATCATCATTTTGAATTATTATGCTGCCAGTCATCCAAAATGGGTAGAAAAACAACTTAAAAAAGTCGCAACCCAAACATTTTGCATTAATCAAACTTGTTACTGTAGATCTAATTCATCATGAAGCTAGACCGCAGGCCACTTTTAGAATGTAAAGCAATAGAATCGCTTTCTCCGCGACAAAGCAACTTGTCAGGCACAGCTTTGGGCACTTCCTTGCACCTCTGTACGTTAGAACCTCTATTGCTTCGTAGATCATGGATGCAACTTTTCTTATGAAACAATTTTCGCGGAATTATTGGTAAACTTCTTGAATAGTGACTGCTCAAATACCATATGCACTGTCTGGTCGACCATAAAGAAAATGACTGAGCATAGATTAGACGTCTGGAACCAAAATTGTCGGTAGTTGACTTTGACCAACTAAAGGGGTCGACAAAATGAGAAAATGGGTTGACTTAGACTACTCCAATCTAGTCGGGCCGACTCAGACAACTCGAATATAGTTAGGTCAACCTGCATATGTGCATATTAGGGAATTTGAGAACCACTTTATTTATTTTCCTTTATTCTGTGAACTTGTGAAGGAGAAAGAGAAATTCCTCTTATTCTTCGATTTATGTTCAAATTTTGGTGGTTGGCAAGAGATTTTATGAGCTCAAATTTCAAAGTCGATTTGCATGAATAATATCGATTATATGAAGAGAAAATAACATGCGATGTTAAGAACTGGGTTTATGTTGGAACTATTTTTTGCTGAACGTTTTCAAGATCCATGACCATTATTATGATGTTTGTTGGGACCCCTATGTGAAGTTTTATTTTCAGTGAAAGAATTGGATTTTTTTAAAATATCTCGTTTTCTACTGAATCTTTCAATGATGAAGAATGGACAAATATCCCTTAAATAATAGACGTGCCATTTTGATCAGCCCGGACGAGTAAAAGTATGCTTATTATTTCCATGGTTCGATGATAACTAAACTTTGCAAGCAATTGTAATTGTTTTTTCTAGTCGAGGAATCGGTTAACCTGGTTGACATAGTCCACTGATTCACCTAGCCGACCTGGTCAACTAATGACTACCCACTAAAGGATGAGTTTAATCCATTCATGATTTTTAATTAATTGATATCCTTTGGTCAAGCCTTCAACTAGAGATGTTGCGGTAGTATATATTTTGTTGTATATATGCCAGGTGGCAGGAAGAAGTACCTTCCAGGCAATGTCAAATTTTTAAGGAGATCCACGGAGATGTGTTGGATGAAGCCCAATGTGAAGAATTGTTCGACCTGATCTACTAAAATATATGATTCATTTAATGCACAACCGACTTAACTACATTTATTCGACCAATATCCTAACACTGCATATGATGAACCTGCATGCTGATGGGGATATTCATACGACATATATTACAAAAGATTTGACCTTGTTATTTTATGCTTTCATTCCAACGAATGGTTCCTGATGCATTGCACCATTATGTTTTGATCAAATCTATTAAGTATTTAATTCTTGAATGGAAAACTATGTAATAGAGTCTTGTGTAGATAAATTTACATTAAGGATCGCTGAGTCGAGTTTTTCAGTTATGTATAGATTAAAAATTCAGGAGCGGGCAAAATATGAGTCTTCTATAAATGCAAGAGATTCTCTGCCTTTGTAACTAAATCACCTTCAAGTTGAGAAAATCCGCTCCTTGATGACACCCATTGATATCAAGTCTACGTGTATTATAAAAACCTAATCCGATCCTTGATGACACCCATTGATATAAAGTCTAAGTGTATTATAAAAACCTCTACGAAAAACAAAAAATAGTACATCTTAGTTAAATTAAGATTATCCTTCATAAATGGAATTGCGGACTCCAAGAAATACATTCAATAGTACTTACTGTATAAATCTATCTATATTTTATCTATCATCTATTAGAGAGGTTCATAGCTCATATACAAAACTTCTATATCTATATAAATGTTTGCAGACAATATCCTTTTGTATTATTAAAAGTAAGACCATTTTATTAATATTTTAAAAAATGTTTTATTATAAAAAGTTGAATAGATTATCAAAAATAATTTAGTTTTGTATGAGATTTATCAAATTTATTACTGCAATTATCTATGATAGTGTATTTTTACCATATATTAGAAACTTTGATGGTTTATGTGTAATTAGAGATAATTTTGAGAGAACCACTATAAACACGGTGTAGATTGTGAAATAGAGAAGAAAGCAAGAAAGTTGCTAAATTTTCTTTAAACCCTCGGGATGTGCAAAAATAAATTTGCATGAAACATGTTAATTAGTCATTCAAGTGACAAGATGTTTCAACCACTTCCATGAGAAAATCAAGGTGAGGTTGCATGGTCAGAGTTTGGGGAATGTTTTTTTGAAACATAACGGATTGCCATGAGGGAGTTTATTTTAAAAAAAAGTAACGAAAGATAAAAAAAATTATGGTGGGAACACAAATCGATAAATAAAATATTTTATTCCTAGTCACAATGGAAGCCGATCGGGTAGTCAGAAGTGGCCATGGTTTTAAATTCAAGTCTTTGTCAACGGTGGCCTTTAAATTCAAGTCTTTGTCAACGGTGGCCACAACACCGACCTTCAGCGCAGTCGGGGTAAGACAGAGGTCGGTAGTCCAGACGTTGGGTGTGAAGAACATTCATTCAGTTTTTTTTTACTATGTTACCCCATCCTAATGTAGTTTAGAGTTGGAAAATCAAAAACCTGTTAATTATTTTTATGAAATAGAAAGGCTTAACCTCCGACCTCTAATTTGCACCTTTGAATATTGTTTTTCTTTTTTTGAATATTTGTGTGCAATTTTTTCTTTATTTTTTTGAAAAGAAATAACTATTTACAAAAAAGAAGGGGAAGATAGATAATTTTTTATATAAAGTCCTTATTATTCACTCACTTCGCTTTATTAATCTAGGTGACATAGAGCCGAGAGAAACAAATTAACAGAAAAATAGTTCATTGAATTAGTTTATCTGAAAACTTGGTTCTAAAAATGAATGACATTGCTATTTATTCGAGGAGGAAAACTCTTGACTTCCTTAAAGAAGGAACTTCTTCCTGGATATTTGGAGGAAGTTGAGAGAAATCCCCTCAATTCTAGATATCTATCCTAATTACTTGATCTCTAGGAAATTCTAGAAATCTCCATAAAATATAGAATTTTATAAGATTCTCCAAATTAAATAAATAAATAAATACAAAATAGAAGATGCTCCTGCATCATAATACCGAGGGGAAAAAGATACATTCATATGTTTTTCTTCTGAAGTTCTTCAATACTGGTACCATATTTTGAAATATTTGTTGTTGTCATCCAAGTAGCATATTCGACTTTTTGATTCTTCCATTTAACCAAGTATTGAAAATGACCTTTATTCCTAGTCCTTTCAGCAACCCTTTTGTTGATGATTGATTCAATTTGTTTTTCTGGTGTTGAAGGTAGTTTCTTCTCCAACTGAACTTTATCATTAACAGGTGCATCTTTAAGATCATTTATTGATTCCTTAAAGGGGTATAGATCTAAAAAATTAAATATTGGTGAAATTAAAAACCCTTTGGATAGTTCTATTTCATAAGCGCTAGAGGAACATTTCCTCTAAATTTTGCATGGTCTGATATTCAGTTTTAACTTATTATATTCCCCTTTAGGAAATCTTTCTTACTAAAGATATGCCATAACCAATTCCCCAACTTCAAAATCCAATTGTATTCTTTTGGAATCTACTCTTTGTTAATAATTGTTGCTTCTTTCTTGTAATTTCTTCTTGACTCGGTCTTGTGTTTCCAGCATACTGGATGCAAAATCTTCATGATCTTCACTTCTAAATTCTTGTTTTCCAAGGTTCCTTAACTCATAAATTCTGCTTGGATACATTCCATAAACAATTTATAATGGACTCAATCATGTTATTCTATTAGTTGTGTCATTATATGCAAATTCTGCCTTAGCAAGTACCTGATCCCATTATTTGGGATGTTCACTTACCAAACTCCTCAAGATATTTCCAAGAATTCTATTTACAACCTATGTATGACCATTAGTATGGGGATTATATGTTTAACTAAAGATAAGATTGGTTCCTAACTTTTTCCATAAAGTTCTCCAAAAATGGTCCACAAACCTGGTGTCTCTATTAGAAGTAATAGTTGTAGGTAACCCATGCAATCTAACTATTTCTTTGAAGAATAATTTTTCTATGTTAGTTGCATCTTTTGTCTTTTTACAGGCTATAAAGTGTGCCATTTCTTAGAATCTTTCAACTACAACAACAAATATTGACTCATTTCCTCTTTGTGTTTTGGGGAATCATAGTACAAAATACATGCTTATAAAATCCCATGGTTGATTTGGTATTGGAAAGGGTTGATACAACCCAGGTTTCTAACTTCTTCCTTTTGTATATTGACATATCGTGTATCTTTCAACAAATATTCTTACATCTGCTTACATGCGAGGCCAATAATAGAATTCTTGTAATTGTGCTATAATTTTATCTTGCCTAAAATGACATGCTAAGCCTCCACTATGTTTTTCTTTCAATAGATTTTCTCTCATCAAACATCTTGGAATGCATAACTATCTTCTTTTGAACAAAATTCCCTCCTATATCATGTAATCTAACCATGGAGTTCTATCTTTACGTACAGGATTTTAATAAGCTCAAGAAGCTTCTTTGAAATCTTGATCATGTTTATATATATCATTTAGCTCATCAAATCCTCAAACATTCACTTGCAATTCTTGTAAAATAAAGTTGAACCTGCTTAGTGCATCTACTACTTTATTTGAATGCCCACTTTTATGCTTGATATCAAATGTAAAATATTGTAAGAATTCAATCCATTTAACATGTCTTTGACTCATTTTTTTCTAATTGTTCAGATATTGTAAAACATGATTATTTGTGTAAAGGATGAACACTTATGGAATAAGATAATGTCTCCTTTTTTAAAAAAATTGTATGATGGCATATAATTCTATATCATAAGAAGAGTATTTCTCCTTGTCTTCATTGAGTTTTTCACTGTAGTAGGCAAATGATTGTCCCTTTTCACTTATAACAACTCCTATTGTTGTTCTACTACTGTCGGTCTCAACTTGAAACAACTTGTTGAAATATGGAAATGCTAAAATAGGTTGTTTTGTGATGTTTTTCTTTAATAATTTGAAACTTTTATTAGTTTCTTTCGTCCAAAGGACTGATTGATTTCTTTCTTTAATGTTTTCTACAATTGGAGCACATATACCACTAAACGTTTTGATAAATTTCTATAAAAACTTGCCAATCCATGAAAATTTGTTACCTATGAAATGCTTCTCGGGGTTGGAAATTTGATTGTGGCCTTCACTTTCTCCTAGTCCATCTTTAAGCCTTCCTTTGAAATAAAAAAACCTAAGTACAATAAATATTTTTTCATGAGACTACACTTCTTTAAATTGATTAATAATTTTTCTTGTTGTAACTTCTTCAAAACCATCTTAACATGTCTTAAATCCTCTTCTTTTGACAGATTGTAAATTAGGATATCATGAAGATAAAATATAACAAATGTTCCAATGAATTCTTTTAAGACCTTATTCATTAACCTCATAAAGGTATTAGGAGCATTGCTAGGTCCAAAGGTCATTACCAACCATTCATATAAGCCATTATTAGTTTTAAATTGTTTTTTCCATTAGTCACCTTCTCTAATTATGATATGATGATATCCACTTTTTAAATCTATTTAGAGAAATATGCAACACCAGTTAAACAATCTATAAGATCATCAATATGAGGCAATGGAAACATGTACCTAATTGTAATTTTTTTTATTGCTCAAGAAACTGTACACGCTCTCCATCGACCATCCTTCATTGTAGTTAAAATTGTTGGAAGAACACACAAACTTTATCTATCTCGGATGATCCAGGAGGTTTCTGATGATCCAGTTGCACAGGTTCAGTCATCATCAGTAATGCATGGTTTAGTGACGTGGTCATTGGGTTTTATGTCATATAGTGACCAATGATTGTAAAGGGATTGTTTTAAGGAACAATGGATGTAAAAAAGAAAAACTAATACAAACCCTAAGATCTAAGTCTATCAGACCTCATTACATACAAAAGTATGTATTTAATTCTAAGGTTACAACCCTCGGCTAATGTAATACAAACATTAAAAACATATTACAATATATACAAACAACCCTAAACCGCTGGTCGCTAACCACATCGAAGAAAGCAGTAGCGAGCACATGTGAGCAAGTTACTGGGAGCGGTTACAGTTAACCGTAGCGCTCACTTTCAGGAACCTTAGCCATGATGTACATGTGAGCGGGTATAAAGGTTAACTGTCAGGTTAACCACAACTCATAATCATTGTCCCGACTGCATCGAAGTCTGACCACGGCAGAACATGTGAGAAGTCAGGGTATAACTGCCAGGTTACCATAACAAAGGTCTTTGGAACCATTGGGTGGAGCTGTCACATGCAGTTCAGTTGACCGCAACCACCAAGCTTGAGATGCAAGCTATCGGCTTATGACAAGACAGCTGCAACACCATCTGTTCACATGGGGATAGTTAAACTTTTCCGCACCATTAGCATGGCTGCTAGCGGATAGTACCTATTCCAAAGTCCAAGAATGGGTTTTGTTTACGTATATTTAAAATAAATAGTGAATGTCACTAAGTGACATTAATAAACTCATATAAAGACCCTAATCTAACCCTTCAAGTCAGCTGATGCAACCCAAATTGAGCAACAGTGGTTATGATGCATTTAACCACTGTATAAATGTACATTTGCAAACTTGAGAGGAGTTAGTGAGGATTTTGAGTGTTTTTGGTACTTGTTATTTAGAAGTTGAGACAGAGAGGTAGTCAATGTTTTGGTCATATATTTGGCATCCAGAGGTGGATTTGGAAACTGTAAGTGGCGTTTAAAAGTTGGTTCATAGAGATTTCTGCTTACGAAGGTTATAATTTCTTGTGTGGAAGTTCAGTTTGGCAGAATCACTATGTAAACAACTCCTTTTTATTCATAATAAATATGGTCACGCATCTTGAAATCGAACCTGGAGACATAGTCCATCAGTGACAAACTTTGTCATTAATCTTGCTATCTGGTATAACCTTTTCTTTTACCGTTTATGGATTCATTTCTTATGCATCTAATGATTTAATTTTTGTCACATATCCTTCTTTATTGCTTATTTATTCTCGCTTAACGCACCTTTGGTTTCGTTCAATTCACTAATCGTCAGAAATAACTTATGCTTAAGTTTTAATATATGATCGATCAGATCATATAATTTGGTATTAGAGTACGTTACGATAGTAGAATTAGCTAGTGAATGTTAACCAAGTCAAGGACGCAACGTGGAGAAGGAACAGTTGAAGAAGGTGATCCCAAAGTGGGAAAGTGAAGTACCTTTCATAAATCAACCATGTCAGGACCTGATGTAGGTGAAAACACTAAAACTAATATGAGTGAAGAACAATTTCAGTAGGCATTCTTGACCATGTGTTGAGCCTCAAACCTGCACCTTCCTATACACCCTCTCAGCCTTCTTTCTCCACTTACTTCATCCACCCAGTTGTTAAATCATTGCATTATAGTCTAAAAAGGACTTTTTATATGGTTTTCTGACTATGCTTATGACTGTTGTTTGGTTTAGTTCTTTTGTTCATGCAGCTGCAGAAACTTGTCAGTTTCCGCATCTAGCACAGGTTTCCACAGCCAGCATAGGATTCCGCAGCTATTTTGTTAAAAGCTGTGCTACAGGTGTCCTATGAAGAAACGAGCTACATGGGCAAGTTCCAGGTGACGGATACATGGAACGTGTCCCTTCAAATCAACCAAATCATCCATGGAAGGCCACGGTCAATGAAGGTCAAAGACAAGGCCAACCAAAGAGTTCAGCGGTGGCACGTCACTGTTTTGAGCACGTGAATGTTACGTGGCACAATCCTCAGCTCACGAAGGCACCAGCACACCTGGAGATCATTCCCAAGACCTGAATCTAACAGCTACCACTCCAAAGATTTAATAGACACGATGACAGTTACACTAGATCTCGGCTGAAGGGATCTACGTGTCTTTAGCAACACAGTTAATAGTGTAGGAGTCTCTTAATTAGCTTTAGAATTTTGGCATTATAAATAACGCGTCGAGGAACGCTGTAAAAAAGCTTTTGGGAGATCTGAATTCTGAACTGTTTGTATACATGAATTTTGAACTGCTAGTTATCACCCCACTGTTTTTATATGTTGCTGTTTTAATACATGAGAAGACTTTTCTGAGTTCATTCGTGTGACTACTTGTTCACTGGCTGAAGTGGCAGAGGGCCCCTACACGCTGAAGCCTTGTAAAGTTTCCATTTAGTTTTATTATGTTTTTGTTTTTATTATTAGCTTGTACATAATATACTGTTTGATGTTTCTGCTGTTTATATTTTCACCTCTGTTTTCTTATAGCTGTCAACTGATCAGTGCTTTTCTGCAGTTTTTCTTAGGCAGCCCGGGCAAATTTTCATCTTTTTGATAACTATTGGCATATGAGATCATCTTGTCCTTCCTGCTAACTTTCATTTTCTGAAGTTTAAATTCAGCATTGTCCTTTCCAAGTTGTGATTTGCTTATTTATTTTTCTGTTATTTAGATATCATACTGCTCACCAGTTTATGGTTTCTTTCTATAGTCAAGTGACTCTATTAGCAAGAAATCAGAATATTACTAACTATAGTGTGATTTAGTTATCATATTGCTTAAACTTACTCATGGTTTCTTTCCATAAGGTAGATTGAGCTGAAGGGTAAAGGACTAGAAGAGTTCAAGTAGTGTGACTAGTTTCTTTTATGAAATTTAATTTCTTGTCATTTAGATATCATATTGCTTGACTT
>APFE030527974.1:0-14548 GCA_000404065.3 Pinus taeda
ATCTCCTCCTGCACAAGATCTGACCATAGTCTTTCCCATCCTAGCAACTTCTCCCGACCATTGACAGAGTCCTGATAGGAATGCCCACTCTTCGGAAGACCAAGGAGAGCCAAGCTCACCAAGTCCTCATCATCGACAGTAACCCCCACACTTCCCAGCTCATCTCGACACTGAGTGAACTTCGTGAGATACTTGGGAATACTGTCAACCTTCTCGCATTTGATGTTTCTGAGTTTATCTTTGAGCGCCAGCTTCCTCTGATCGCTCTTGCTTTGGAATAATTCTGTTAATGATTTCCACATCAAATATGGAGTAGCCTTTCCATGTAGGCTGGACACAATGTGATCCTTCACGCCCTCCAACAGAATCCTTCGACATTTTGCGATCTTCTTTTGCCAAGCATCAGCTTGAGTAGCATCAGTAGGCTTTGGGGTATCCGTATCTATGAACTCCTTCAGCCCGTTATCATCCAATACTGCCTCCATCCTGTCCTTCCATGCAATATAGTTTGAGCTGCCCTCAAGAGCATACTCCAATCGCAATCCGTTGAAAGACATTGCCGCGTTGTCACCAAGAAAACACTGCTGCAAATTCGAATTCCACCAGCAACCAACTCAACCACCTCAGATCTAAGATTCGTGAGAACACAATATTTCTCGTACAGAGATTGACTGTATGGGATTTTACCGGATATTTCACCTTCCAAAGGAAGGATGAATCCAGAGGCTACCTGGACCGATTACAGGCTCTGCCTAGAGAAATAGAATGTAAACACTTCCTGAATAGTAGATCTGATGATCAACAGCTCTGATACCATGTAGAAATTTCAAATAATTTAATACATATTCAATGGAGATTATCCTGATCATGTACTATTGCGGAAAACTTACACAATACATAAGCTCCTCTACGTTGATCATCAATATAGCAGCATCAATAACAATAAAACATCAAGAGCATTCACACATTAACACAGTATGTATCCCGGGGAAAGCATCTCACTAAAAACCCCAACTATCTGTACATTAATGATTGAGTCATGTAACATTACAGAACATAATACTTCTCACAAGTATCTCCACCTCTGTTACACACAATACAGCTCAGATCTGAATCAATCGCTAGCTCAAATCTCCTCCACTGCTTGCCTACCTCCACTGCGCAATCTTGCAAGAGAATACTGATGAATGAATGATCCAAATTCGTATTTCCCTTGGATATACCATGCAATCCTCATTGGCATACTCAATCCCTCTGATTGTGCAAATCATCATGCACAGCTATAGTCACAACTGATAGCAATCTGATCCTCTAACACCTGCCTGCTGAACTGAACATGCACTGACATGCAACTGAGTTAACTGATGTATTCATTAGTTGTATTATGAGTTAATAACTTGTGAATTAATTAATAACTAATTCACCCAACTCATCTCTAGTCTATTGGCCAGTTAGACTAAATACAACCAGTTTTAACAAAGCTAAACTGAACACAACTCCATCAACTGCACCTCCAGTCCACTAAACTCAACTCACTTGAGTTCTAACTGAAGTCCTGCATGCAAATATTAGTCATCCCATAGGTAACCACGTATTTCCTTCTGGGATCTTCATGTACCACATCCGTAGCTCATCCTGAAGTGCTCCAAGAGAATAAGACAAAGTTTATAGTCTAAATATTATTATGAGCTAATAATATTTGACTGTTCTATATTTAGACTGAGCAGTCACTCCGCTGTGATCTAAAAATAGAAGTCCATCTATTTTTCCCAACTTGATCAATTATCCATAAATAGCAACCTGCAATCCATAGACATGATCCATATGTCTAAAAATAGACACAGTCTAAAAATAGACTTGCACCAAAAATAGCCTGCGGGCCCACTTAGTGAAGGCCACTCTTTTCACTAAGCTCCATCATCTTGTTGCAATCTCAACAAAACTTGTTTCCAAGATGCCTCTTAATTAGGGACCTAGAGTAGCTCCTCAAGTGGAGATGATAAGAAAACCATCTACTTAAGTAAATCCTCCTCACGACTTCATGAACTTCTTTTTGTTATTTAGGAGTCTTCATGTTTGGGACTTCTTCATAGGGCATAGATCAACCATCACTTTTATCCATGAGTCAATCATGTCATCATCGGAAAGTGGTCCATCAGTTCATATGTGGCCTTCCTTCATGCCATGTTTCCTTCTTCATGCCATGTTTCCTTAAGGATATTTCATCCTAATACATGGGCATCGATGGTGGAATATATCCATAGATCTTCCCTCGACAATCCTACATAAGACCATCTAGATATTTGTTCAAAAATAAGAGAATGAACATTAAAATCAAAGTTACCTTTGTGATGGTCTTTCATCATGACATATTGTAATTTGCATCATCATATTGCATACATATCGAAACATCTCCCAAAGATATATATTGTTAAGGGTCTCTTTCTTTTTTAGACTTCACCAGATTCTACACAACTTTCATGGAGATATTGTAGTCAGATTTCTTGGTATTTGGATGTTAATTTCCTTTTTCATGGTTGCCGATCCCATGATCCCTTCCTTCCTTTCTTCACACATTTCATTCCCAGGAATTTCAAATTAGAAATCCTCTAGTTGTTGTAAACCACCTCATATTACATATGAGTACATACTATGTTGATTTCATCTAGACAATGTGTGACTCATGCCTTCTTGCATCCTTTCAGAGGAGGAAATCCTTTCTATTTTTATCATGCTCTCAAGGTATAACATTGATCCATGTTACCTGCAACCATATGAAATGATGCTTCAATATTGAATATAAGCACACATACCTCATTTTCCTTTGGGTCATCCAGAATTCCTGCAAAAACTTCCTTGATTGAAAGAGATTCAATCCATTGATCTGATTCACCTTTTATGTCATCATACCATCATCCCATGAATTCCACAAGTTTGGAATTCTTGATGAAGCACTTTATTCCTCTCTTGATCAATGAACCTTTCGATGAAGATTCCATCAGAGAATCCTGAGGATCTAGAGTATCCCTACCTAGCATATGTTTTCTTTTGACTAATTTATCATGATATTTAACGTGGATGACTTTCTTCCTTTCCATAAGTTCAATTTATGTTTCCAATGAGGTTCCCAAGAACTATATCCTTCATATTTAACTACCATAGATTTCAATTTTATCCATATTTCATGCTTCTCTATGATGATGCTAAGATTTCTTAATTTTAATGGTTCTATGATTCCATGATGCATCCCATCATTTTTCTTAGTGAACCATGATAGTCGTATCTTACAACAAAAGACTTAGGAACTTGAAAAGAACTTAGGTGAGGAAGACTATCTCAATCATAATAGAGATCTCTTACCTCCTCATTCTTGGACTTCTTCTTTTCAACTTCCTCCACTTCTTTGGTGATATGGACTTCTTATCTTCCTCTTTTGTTATTGTCCTTGTTGATTTTAGGACAATCTATTTTGTAATGCCCATATTCTTGACACACATAACATTGAATCTTGGCCATGTCCCTTTTATTTTCTTGAGAGACATACTTTCCAAAATTTCCCTTGTTTCTTGTCATTGTAGCATAAGATTGATTTTTCTCACCTTCGCCCACATCATATTTGGCCTTTAGGCTATATTCTTCAATCTTTCATAGTGACCATAGATCATGTAATGGAGTAGCTTCTTTCTTCCCATAAATACTTGAAGTAAAGTTATGCCACTCCTCCATTAGTGCATTTAGTGCAACTATAGTCATTTCTCTATCAGACATAACTTCTCTTAGATCTTGAAGTTTATCCTTGATTTTAGATATCCTCATTCATCCAAGTGGCTCCAGACACATGCAGAAAACCAAGGGGACTCTAAAATGGTCAAATTAAGAGTGGTCAAAATGCTCCTGAACTAGTACCAGATCGACGTGCTCGCTGCCCTGATTCCAACAGTGTGAACGAAACTAAAATCCTAGCTCATATGGAGGAGATATAGCTCTTTAAAGATTGACACGACAGGGAAAAGAGGGGCCCATAGTCTGCCACATGGCATCCCAGTAAGCATGTGGGACCAACATGGCAGCCCATCAGCCATTGACACATGACACCCTTTCATTGGTTTCCTTACTCTTACAAAAGGACAAAAAAATATAATATTAAAATATCTCATATAAAACAAAAATCATTTAATATATAGTTATTAATATAACTATATAAAAACAAAAATAAAAAAGAGTCCATAAAAGGCAAAATCATATTAAATATGAAAAATGGTTATAAGTCATGGTATGGTTGCGATGATAAATCAACGAATATGTTAAAAGAGTATGGTTATAATACCATAACAAAGTACGCAACGAATTAAAATAAGTTTGTTATAACAAACCATAAACCCAAACATCACCAACTAACCGTGTACTATTTCATACTAACGGTTATAACAATGCTCCAAACCGCCACACATAAAATGCCTTAACCCCTGGACTTGTGACAAATACACACTAAAACAAATGATGCACCAGGTTTGGCAGTCGATGGGATTTGAACACCGACCTCCCCGCCTCTAATTATCCACCCAAACCGATACACCATGGGTGGCGGCATTGTAAAGTCTACCACCCAGGCAAGATATAAACCTAACTTTCATTTCCACGGAGAAGAACGGAGGACCGAATGGGAGAGCGATAGAACAGAGGCGTGGAAATGTAGAGGGGTCCGCCTTGGGCACATAAATCAAGGAAGTTGCCCAGAATATTTCAGGGAATATTTTCATGCAGATTCTTTGAGGAATTTTTACGATTCCCTGGGAGGTAAAAATTCTTTTTGTTAGAATGTAATTAAGTTTATAGTCATTTTTCTCATATTTTAATATGGAACATAATGACGAGGTCAAATTCACCCTTTCAGAATTGGATTTTCAGATTCCCAGCAAAACAGAATCTTCAAGAATTTTGAGGGAATCTTCTAGATTCCTTGGAGGCCGAAATTTCCCAGATTAAGAATGCAGTGAACTTTATACTCATTCTTCTCAGAATTTCAGAAGGATATCAATGGTGAGATCAATTTTTTTATTTGAGTTGCATATTTCCATTCAACCCAGAGGAGGGAATCTTTGGAGAATCATGTGTGAATCTAAAAGATTCCTATAGGCCCAGATTTTGTCAGAGTTAGAATTAAGAAAATGGATAGTCGATTTTACACCCCTCGACGACACAAGTTCAATGTTGTAGTTAGTTTTTGCATCTGAGTTTGTATTTCTTGGCCATTTTCTAGATTTCACTAATGGTGTCAGGTTTCAAAGTGTGGACAGTTGATCTTATGCCATTTGATTCCACAATTTCGATGGTACATTCAGACCCAAAAGTTGAGTATTCTGTTCTTTAGCCAGAAACAGAGTTGAGGTATATGAAGTGTTGTTGTCATGTACTTCTTTGACCATTTTCTATGAGGTGTATTATGTTGTTTTTGGTTCCTGCTTGATGTATGATGCATAATCTATTGGAAATAATATTGAGAGGGGGGTGAATCAGTATTATTAGATCAATAATTTTATTTCCCAAACAAATTCATATATGCTACTTCAGTGAAGTGAACTAGCATGTACACGCAACTATGATTAGAGAAATCATCGTATATCCAAAGAACTTTTTATTTAGACAATTTATCATGTGTTTATATTAAACTAGTACATCAGTAACTTATTAGACAGTGTAGTAAAAGTATAATAAAGCATGACACATAAGCAACACACATGAACACCAAGATTTAAGGTGGAAACCCAATGTGGGTGAAAACCACCTACTGCTATCGTCTTTGTCTTCTTTAATAATAAGAAAATTTGTTTACAATCTTGTACTGGTGCAGACTCATACCAGTACGCAGGCACCCACCTGCAGAAGGTTACAACCTTCTCTCGTTTTACAACTTCTACTGGAATGGAGCTGCAACCCCCTAGCTCTTGTACAAGTCAATATGTTTACTAGTACATAGGCGCCGACCTACAGAAGGCTACGACCTTATTTTTTCCTCCAGGGACCACGTTTCATGCATTTTTCAGACTAGATACTCCTGGATCACAACACCACAATCTGAAGGTCACGTTTCATCCAATTTTCATACTGGACCATCAAAAACTTTTAAACTTAAACCGCATCAACCAACATTCAGTTAATCTAAACAATCAGATCACTGACACCAGAACACTGTGTTGAACCTAGAAACCTACATCATCATTTAGAACTAGCTGTAACCTCAAAAACTATGCATCAGAGTGTATACACTATTTGGTTGAACCCAAACTGCGTGTATACGCTAATTTTGTTAATCAAACCTGTGTATACCTTCAAAAATGCTACAAACATAAACTTTTGAATTAAATCTATACCAACCAGCAATATATAGAATATCTATTTTCGACTTACAAATCTTTACACAAGAAACGACAAAGATCACTTCTTCTCACTTATACAATCAATCAATCAAATACCAGCCTCCTTATGCATTTAGTTTTACATTCAGATCTAAGAAGACTTCATTGACAGACAACAGTAAAACAACAGAATTTGATCAGATAGATCAGTCAGATTTGAAAAAGAAACTTTTCTTTTGTACACGCTATTTTGAAGAGTATAACCTACATGTACACACGCTTTTGAAGAGATGAACCAACATACATATTTGCAAATATCAACTCATAACTTTGTTGCACTTCTAAACTTCAAACAAACCCATATCACGACATTTAAAGAATAAAACAGGTGTACACAATTAGATCTAGCCCAACCAATATCAGATCATTCAATAACAAGTCACTTCAGGTCTCATGATCCTGATCCAACATTGAATTCAAGGTGCACAAAGTATTTTAGATCAAATCAAAAACATAGGTGCTACAACATAAAATATACTTCAAATAGAAGTATTCCTTAGAAACCCATACACTTGCACCCTTGGCCTTATGATCTTCTCCTCCTTATATAGATTTATGCCCTTTGTCAATACCTTGTACCAAAACCACTTAGGACCAAATACCTAGGGTCAATACCACGGACCAAATACCTCGGGACAAATACCTAGTGTCAATACCACAAACCAAATACCTCGGACCAAAACCTAGGTTTTCCAATCATGTACACGCCTTTCTCTCTATGGGAATGCATGTATATGTATACGCTCTTTTTGTTAAGTGGAACAGTGTGTATACATTGTTTTGACTAAGTGGACCAATGTGTATCAGCTTTTTCATTTACCTTCTTTATTTTGATTAGTAGACCTTAGTTCCATCTTCTTGTTCTTTTGTACCATTGCCCTATAACCTATGAATATACCTGTTGTACTGTGAGTTGCATTTTACAAAACTGAATTGACTTGTGAGTGATTTTCCATCAAGGACAACACTTGTTTCATAATGCCAACAATCTCCCCCTTTGGACTTGATGGCAACCATGATGGTGTTGATTTCTGCAATATGTAGAAACTGTTAGAGATAAGAAGCAACACCAAAATTCTCTCCCTCTTTGACATCAAGGGAAAAGGGAAAAGTAGGATACTTTTCATATCTAAACAAATGAATATGATCGTGCTCCCCTTAGGCACATGTTGAATTCTCTGATTAAACTCCCTCTTTGTGCATGTTTTGATATCATTGTACATGATGTGATTCACTAACCATCCATGCTCCCCCTGAGCACATGCAGAGTCTGCAAAAATATTTTCCAAACGAATAACATGACTCTATAACTCAACTATGTGAGTTTGACCTTCCTATCACCAATGAATCATAAATACATCAATCTCCCAATCAAGTGGGGATATACCAAATTTGACTCATCCACCCAACCAAGTGGGGATATACCAATCTCTTATATATGATAGAAAGACAATAAATATCACATCATCCATCCCATGCAAAGTGGGGATACAAATTATATCATTTGTCCAATAAGACTCATTAAAATGTATGAGAAGTCATATCACACCCTAGACTTTTACATGACTTAAGTAACAAATGGTATAAATATATGAAGCCATAGCTAGACTCAGCAAGCATAATGCCAACAATGCAAAATGCTTGTGAAGGCTAATGCTTCCTCTAAGCCTGTGCTACCTGTGCATTGTTAACAAGTCATTAATCAAGGAATCTTTGTTAGTCAGATAAAAATTAATGAACAAATCATATCGTTAGACTGCAATCATCAACATCAGAAAAATCACCCATATCAGAGTCTGACCCACTATTTTTCCTATCAAAAAAACATATACGCTTCTTTAGCCACAGAAACCCGCGTATACATGACTATACTTCATGAAACCCGCATATAATAACCTTCCTATGAAAAACTTGATTTAACAGCAGGATGATGCAACAACTACTCCCAACTTTTGTTTGAGATATTCAAATGTTTCTTTGGGCAATGGGTTAGTGAATATATCAGCAACCTATTCTTTGGAGGCAACATACTCCAATTTGACCTTTTGTTCAAGCACTTGTTCTCGTAGAAAATGGTACTTGATGGGTATGTGCTTGGTCTTGGAGTGCATGACTGGATTTTTTGAAATACTAATGGCACTTGTATTATCACATAGAATGGATATGGGTGGAGTATATGTGATTTGAATGTCTTGCAAATTTTGCATCATCCAAAGTAGTTGTGTGCAGCAAGATGCAGTAGCCACATATTCTGCTTCAGCTGTAGATAAAGAAATCGAACTTTTTTTCTTGCAGAACCAAGATACTAACTGGGAACCCATATATAATGCACCACCACTAGTGCTCTTTCGATCATCAACACTTCCTGCCCAATAAACATCTGTATATGCATGAAGAGTAAGGTCTGTATCTTTAGGATACCATAGTCCAAAGTCCTGAGTTCCTGGAATATATTTGAAAATTCTTTTCACTGCCTAAAGATGTGATTCCTTTGGATTTGCTTGGAACCTTCCAACAATTCCTATTGCATGCATGATGTCAGGTCTGGTAGCTGTTAGATAAAGCAGACTTCCAATCATAGATCAGTAAGTTGGTTGGTTTACTGCTGGTGATTCATCATTAGAGTTGAGACTGCATCCTATTACCATTGGAGTACATATTGGTTTAAAATATTCCATTCCATACTTTTTCAAGATCTGCTTGAGATATTTTTTTTGTGAGATAAAGATACCATCTTTTGTTTGTTGGACTTGTAGACCAAGAAAATAAGTAAGTTCACCAAGTAATGACATTTTAAATTCTTGCTGCATTACTGAAGAAAAAATTTGACTCATGGATTCTTCGTTGCTACCAAAAATGATATGATCAACATAAACAACAATAATTAGCAATTTATCATTTTCAATCTTTGTGTATAAATTGTTATCTAGAGAACTTTTTGTAAAGCCTTGTTGTTGTAGATATTTGTCAAGGCAGTAATACCAAGCCCTGGGAGCCTGTTTTAGACCATAGAGATCCTTTTTGAGTCTGCATACAAGTTTTGCATCATTTCCAGGAATGAATCCTTCTGGTTGTTCAATATAAACTTCTTCTTCTAAATCTCCATTAAGAAAGGCTGATTTTACATCCATTTGATATACTTTGAATAGTCGAAAACTAGAAAGAGCAAGAAACATCCTTATGGCTTCAAGTCTAGCAACAGGTGCAAAAGTTTCTTCAAAATCTATACCTTCTTTTTGGGCATACCCTTTGCAAACAAGTCTTTCCTTGTTTCTAATAACTTCTCCATTTTCATTCAATTTATTCTTAAATATCCATTTTTTTCCTATAATATTTTTATCATGAGGTCTAGGAACTAACTCCCAAGTATCATTCTTTTCAATTTAATCTAATTCTTCATCCATGGCCTTGACCCAACATTCATATTTGCAGGCTTCATTTACATTCTGAGGTTCTATGGAGGATAGTAATGCTAAATAAATTGAGGTTCCTGTAAGATTTCTTCTTGTCTGTACTCTAGACCCTTTTTCTCCTAGAATTTGAGATTCTAGATTATTCTTCTGAACATACCTTGATGGATTCTTTTCCCTATCTGTTGTATCTTTTTCTGGTGCTTCATTGGTTTCTTCTTCAATATCATTTTGATTTGATGCAGGAAAGCAATCCTCATATTCCTCTGTTGATTTCATCTGTTTTGGATTTCTACATGCTTCATCAACTACAACATCAATACTTTCAACAATTTTCCAAAGTCTTTTATTATAACATTTGTATCCTTTACTTCTGGAAGAATAACCAAGAATAATTGTCTGCTCTGGGTTCAAACTTACCAAGGTTTTCATTATTCCTTTTGATAAAACATTTTCTTCCAAAAACTTTAAAGTATTTTACAGTAGGAGGCTTACCATATGAAATTTCATGTGGAGTTTGAGTGCTATTTACCCGAACATTTGCTTTGTTGAGAATAGTCATGACAACAAATGCAGCTTCAGCCCAGAAGGTTGCAGGAGTTCCAGATTCATCTAGCATAGCTTGAGCCATTTGTTGAATTGCTCTGTTCATCCTTTCTACCACACCATTTTGCTAAGGATTTCTTATGATGGATAATTGCCTTTTTATTCCATGTTACTCACAAAAGTCAAAGAATTCATCTGATATGAATTCTCCCCCTCGATTAGATTTGAGACATTTGATTTCTTGATCTGATTAATTTTCAACCAAAGCTTTGAAGGCTTTAAACTTTTCAAATGCTTCATCTTTATGAAGACCTATCCAACAGATTCTAGAAAAATCATAAATAAACAAAATAAAGTATTCTTCTCCACGAGGTGATATTTTCTTTGTTGGTCCACATAAATCAGTATGGATAAGTTCAAGAGGCTTACTTGTTGACCCTTCCTTTTCAATGAAGTGAACTCTAGTTTGCTTAATGATTTGACATGGTTTGCGTATGGTAATTTCTGGGACGTTGATATATGGAAGATCATGAAGTGCCTTGAGCCTGCATGCTTTTCTTATTTGACAAAATATTAGATGTCCCAATCTTCTATGCCACAGCCAGTTTTCATCTATTTTTCTTAGATAGCATTGTTTTCCTCCTTTGAGTATGTATAAGTTGTTTGTAGTTCTTGTACCTTTGATCACAGTCTTTACTATATTAAGCTCATGAACAACACATCTATTTTATCGAAACACCACTTCATTTCCTTGATCACACATTTGAATGACACTCAACATATTATGCTTTAAACCATCTACATACATAACATTTCTAGCTTTAAACCTTTCTTTCAAGAAAACATAACCTTTACCTTTAATGACAGCTAGAGTGTCATTTCCAAATGAGACATTATTTTCTTTTTCTAAAGCATTGTATAAGTGAAGTTTCTCTTTATCACCTGTCATGTGTTTGGAGCATCCATTGTCGATGTACCATTGATTTTCTTGTCCTTTTGCATACAAGGCTATACCACATATGTCTGATTGAGATTCCTTCCTTCTCCATATGTTGGGATTTAATGATGTTTTCTCCTTTTGAAGTGTTTGCCGAAATTTGCTCCTGCATTCAGATTCTTCATGACCAAAGTTGTTACAAATCGATCATTCTATTTCATTTTCAAGAGGAGAAAAATTATTATAGGAAATTTTCTTGATTCCTATTACACTCCTTTGATTTCATGCTTCTCTAGTCATGATGGTTTTGTAAGCAACACATTGAGTAGCCTTGTGCCCAATGTTATGACATGAAAAACATTGCCCATTAAAGAAGTTTCTACGACCATTGAATCTTTTGACATTGTTTACCTGTTGATTTCGGCTTCTGTTGATATTCATCCTTGGAGTAAATTGAGTATGATTTACCTGATAATGGGTTTTATGCCTTTGTTGATGATTGGCATACTATTCACTGGTCTTTGCTACATCAAGATAACTTCCGGTGGAGGTTGACAGATTCTGTGATTGAGATGATTCTTCAGTATATCCAAGACCCATCTTTATCAGAGGAGAATGTTGAAATTTGATAATTTCATTTAAAGTTTATGATCCTTTAGCAAATCTAAGATTGAGAGATTTTGTCTTCTCAACATCTTTTCCTAGACCCACAATTTCACATTCTAGATTTTCTTTGTGATTTTCTCTTTCAACAAGCTGGTGTGTCATAGTATCTATGATCATATTATTTTATTCTAAGTATATTTTGAGTTTAGTGATTTGTTCATTAAATTCTTCCTCTTCTAATGCATCCAAAAAATCATCATTGTCATAGGCCATGAGAAGTCTATAGTCTTGTTCAGCTTCATCGTCATCACTATTAGATAAACCATCACTATCTTAATGCATATAGTAACTCCTTCTATTCACAACATGTTTCCTATTACCTTTTTCATATTCCTTCCATTTTTCATATTTATCTTTATGAGGAAATTTGGAAGTATAATGACCGACTCTACCACAAGCAAAGCATTTGAAAGGTAGCTTACCTTTGAACCTTCCAGAACCCCATTGAAGCTTCTTGACAAAATTTACCTCATCTTCTTCTTCAGAAATGTGTCTTGATTCATTGTTCTCTTCTTTTTCTTTTCCCTTTGCTGATGCTTTAAATGTGGCTTCTCTCATATCTTATGGACCTCCTTTTCTCATTTCAAAGGCAGATAAGATTCCATGAAGTTGAGTCATAGTGATAGTTTGGAGATCCTATTTTTCTTCTATGGCAGACACTTTTGACTCAAACTTAGAAGACAAAGATCTCAAAATTTTCTCAACTAAAGTAACTTCCTTTATTTCTTCACCCATATTCTTTATACATTTAATAATATCATCTATACATAAAAATTAACTGGATACACTCTCATCATTATGCATCTTAAGAGTTTCATACTGAATTCTGAGAGTTTGAAGCTTAGCACATTTTACCTGAGACTCTCCTTCGTAGCTCTGAATGATTTTGTCCCATATTTATTTGGTTGTCTTGAGCTGCATGACCTTGACAAATTCCAATTCTAACAGACTTCCCAGTAATGTATTGACATCTTTGGCATTAGTTTCGTATAACTTCTTACCTGCAGAGTCTATAGGAATTGTTGCTGGAAATTGATATCCTCCTTCCACAATTTCCCAAACATCAGTTCCAAGAGATTGTAGATAGGCTCTGGTTCTTATTTTCCAATATATTAAGTTGCTCCCATTGAAGATAGGTGGTCTAATGGATCCCATGACTTCGTGATTATTCATCTTGAAAGATCTTCCTTCAAGCGATCAAAATTCTTTTGAAGGACCTGCTCTGATACCAATTGTTGGAAATAATATTGAGAGGGGAGTGAATCAGTATTATTAGATCACTAATTTTATTTCCCAAACAGATTTATATACGCTACTTTAGTGAAGTGAACTAGCGTGTACACACAACTATGATTAGAAAAACTAGCGTATATCCAAAAAACTTGTGATCTAGACAATTTACCATGTGTTGATCTTAAACCAGTACATTAGTAACTTATTAGACAGTGCAATAAAAGCACAATAAAGCATCACACATAAGCAACACACATGAACACCAAGATTTAAGGTGGAAACCCAATGTGGGCCAAAACCACTTGCTGGTGTTGTCTATGTATTCTTTTAATAATAAGAAAATATGTTTACAATATTGTACTGGTGCATACTCATACCAGTACGCAAGCACCCACTTGTAGAAGGCTACAACCTTCTCTCATTTTCCAACTTCTATTGGAAGAGAGATGCAACCCCCTAGCTCTTGTACAAGCCAATTTGTTTGCTAATATGTAGGCGCTGACCTACAAAAGGCTACGACTTTCTTTCTTCCTCCAGGGACCATGTTTCATGAATTTTTCAGATTGGATACTCTTGGATCACAACACCACAATCTGAAGGCCATGTTTCATCCAATTTTCATACTGGACCCATCAAAAACTTTTAAACTTAGACTGCATCAACCAACATTCAGTTAATCTAAACAATCAAATCACTGACACCAGGACACTATGCTAAACCCAGAAACCTGCATCATCATTTAAAACTAGTTGTAACCTCAAAAACCATGCATCAGAGTGTATATTCTACTTGGTTGAACCCAAACTGCGTGTATACGCTACTTCCATTAATAAAACCTACGTATACCTTCAAAACTACTGCAAACATAAACTTTTGAATCAAGTCTGTACCAACCAGCAATATACTGGAAATCTACTGTCAACTTACAGAGCTTTACATAGGCAGCGACAAATATCACTTCTTCTCACTTATACAATCAATCAATCAAATACTATCCTCCTTATGCATTCAATTTTACATTCATAAACAACAAAATTTGATTAGATAGATTAGTAAAATCTAAAAAAGAAGGTTTTCTTTTGTACATGCTATTTTGAAGAGTATAACCTACGTGTACACACGCTTTTGAAGAGACGAACCAGCGTACATATATGCAAATATCAAATCATAACTTTGTTGCACTTCTAAACTTCAGACATACCCAGATCACGACATTTAAAGAATAAAACAGGTGTACACAATTAGATCTAGCCCAACCAATATCAGATCATCTAATAATAAGTCACTTCAGGTCTCATGATCCTAATCCAATATTGAATTCAAGGTGCACAAATTATTTT
>APFE030527976.1:0-12824 GCA_000404065.3 Pinus taeda
GCCCTGAACAAAAGCACTCAAAACAAAGTCTCCTCCATTTGGGCAGGATTTAGTTTGACTTAGGTATGCCTTAACCTTGTTATTGAGTTAGTTCTCCCCCGATTGGTTATCTCTTCCAATCATATGGAGAGTTCGTTCGTGCCTCCTGCATGACGAACTTATACAGAGTCATCATATGCTGCCACATAGTCACATTGAGTCATGATTTTGTTCAAGGGAAGTTAGTCTGAGTCGGCCTCTCTGCAGTGTCTCTTGACTCATTTTTCAGTCGGCCATCCTTGGTTGTCAGTGTCTTGTCTATCTTCACATCAGTTATATTGGTCCTTTACTCGTGTCGGTTTGAGAAAGTCTTCACTGACTTCTTGCTGACAGGTCTTGTCCTTATTGACGATGACATCTTGCTCTGAGGACAGGCCTAGAGTTGCACCCTGGCCCCATTTTCATTATTGATAGGTCACCTTATGCTCAACATCAATCAGTATCATGGGTCTTTGACTGAGTGGTTTCCCTTGTGTTGGACATCAACTTACACTATCACACATTGAGATTCATGCAGTACCTTGGTTTCCATTTGACCCTATTGGTGGATACCTTGCCTCTGTGTCAGCTTTCATTATTGGTTGGTTCATAGGGTTTCTGTTGTGTGCTAGCCACATCTTGTGTACACCGGAAACGTGCTTCGGCCAGGTGACTACATATTTTTTCGTCCGATTCCCTCCACATTAATGGCCTACGGGTTACACTCACGCTAGATTGATGAAGGATGCCTTAATGCCTTCCTTCTAGCAGATATTTCCCTATCGACTATGACTCATTGCTCCGGGGCAAAGATCTAGAGTCCATTTGGCAATACCTTGGGGTTTGTAGTCATTAGTGGTAGATCCTTCGCTATCCACAGTGGGAAACCATCATTGTCTCCTGATTGATAGATTCTTACAGGTTTTTGACTTCAGCTCATCTATTCACACTTGTTAGATTGTACTGGGTACCTTGACACTCATTATCATTATCCGTGAGTAGTCTCACATTTGTTAACGGTATACATCAATGACCGGTAATCAAATGATTTCTCACATGGTCGACTTTAGATCATTTATCCCATGATGTAGAAATGTACCATGGGGGTTGGTGAAGACCTTAAGTTGCATCAACATTCATTGGTTCACTTGAAAGTTTCTCCTGTTGCTGCTAGTTAATACCACTTCACCTTATATGTTGTAGTCATTTATGGCGATATTCTATATGCTGGCACCTGAGTTTGCAGTGTAGTACCATCTTACTCCATCATGTTCATTTGTTACTTTTTAGGATCAGTCTTTGATATCAGTGATCCGCTTCATCCTTCAGCATCATTGACATTTTTATATGTGATATTCAGAAATGTACTTGTTCGATCATGATCAAATGATCCATTATGTATTTTCCAGTGTTTATACTTGTATACTTAGTGGATCCGCTTGTACTTGATATGTGGACATGCTTTACTTTCTTCGAGCATGGGTATGCCCGCCTCAGACAATGTTTCTTTCTGATCTCCTTTTGTGGCTTGGGAGGCTGAACTCTGGTGAAGTCCTTCTCAGTTTTTGATAGATTTCCTTTCCATGCACTTGCTTAATACATTTCGGCCATCATGTACCCCTTCTGACCTCATATATTAGCGGGCATCTATTATAGCTCCAAATCTCACTCTTGATGTTTGTGATGCTGCACTCATGGCCTAGGGCAACCCCTCCTTCCAAACCTGGTCCAAATACTTAAAAAACAGTGTTTTACTCCCTATACGTGACATTGCCTTGAGCTAAACGTGTGTGTACGTGGGTCTATGTATACCCAAACCCCGGTATATGTCTTAAAACACTTGAAAAAATTAGATCTCCTTAATTTCGGGTAGAGATCACGGGTTTTACTTGTTGATTACCTATTAGTGCCCATGGCCCAACTGTTCCCAACGAATTCCCAACTAAAAAACTACTTTGGGAGAAGTATAAAAAGGATTCAATGGGAAGGCCTAAGGGAGGAGAAGAGAGAGAGAAAGATCACTCTGTTGAGATTATCCCTCACCAGGTCTGAGGATCCTTGTGCTTCCAGCACTTCCCCCATTACAGGAAACCCTTGTTTCCTTGTGTTATGATGTCTTTCTACTACTTGAGATATCTTGGAGTAAGTCATGGAAGGAGTTTTTTAAAGGCTTGAGACTGGAAAAATTTGGAAGATGGTTCCACTTGGAGCCTGCAAAAGGAAGACTCAAGCGAAATCATTCCTTTCTGTACTTTAGTTATCTATAATAAAAGAAACACTTGTCTTGTTCCTAATACAAATCTTCTTTATGTTTATGATATCAATGTTATAATTCACATATGAATGGTTGTTTTAATTGTATAACTAACTACCTTTCAATATGCTATGAGGATGATTTCTTTATGATGCTTGGTCAATATACTGTTGTGATTTCGGGAATTGATTGTTTTGTAGGCTGAAGGACTAAAAGGAACTCCAAGAGGGTTTGGCCCCTGCCTAGATCTTCCCAAATCAAGGACCACTAGGTGCACCTCTCTTCATATAGTTTGTTTATGTTAGCATCATGGCTGTGTGGAATGTGTGTTTTTCTTTGTAGATAACCTTCGATCTACTAGGGTATCAACCCAAGACCCTAGGGGAATTTATCCCTTAAAAGATGGCCAGGGTTCAGCTAGAGCTGAAGCTGTAGATTGTTGAATTACAGTTGAAGGCTCCGCTGAAAGTAAGGGAATAGTGTACCACCACTATTGCAACAACAATAGCGGTGTTTGACAGTGTAGTGGTAGACTGCATGCAGCTTTTTGAATAGTTATTCGAGGTCCCAACCACCTCGAAGGAGGACCCAAATGTAGAGTGCCTGGAGACAGAGGTGCATGAGCTACAACAAAGGTATGATGATGTCAAAGGGACTATGCAGATGGTTTCCCTTACACAAAGGCTCACAGACATGCAGGAGGCAAAGGTGCTCAAGGAATAGGTGGATGCCACTTGCCATAGACAAAAAGTCTTAGAAGCGCACCTACAACCATGGATAGATGAGGCTTATGCAATCAAAAATTCCATTGAAGGAAATCTTACGCAACCGTAGGCAACTCAGCAGAAGATTTAGGGTAGCAGTTCAGTAGTAGTCATTGAGCAGCAAGTGGAAGAAGTCCAGAAAGCGACTGCTCAGTGCGATGCTGAGGTTGCAGTGATCCAAATAGAGTTGGAAGGTCTTTGCACTAAGATCTCTGCACTTGCAGAGTCACTCGAGGGCAAGTCACGATGTTTTTGTTGGGGGCCTGTTGGGCGCGGGATCCCCCAAGGGCAATTTTGGGGCTTAAAGCCCATATTTTGGTCAAATTTTTTAATCCAAGTGTAAAGACTCCTAATTTTGTGGTCATGAAGTGCATATATGTTAAAGAGTCATAGGGTTGTTTGCCCTAATTTTGGAAATGTAATGTCGGTTGTAGAAGATCTACCCATGGTCCACAGGCCATGGGATTGTATGAATAGAGTTAAGCTCTAAGTAGTTAAGAGAAGATTGAACATGTAAGAAAGTGATAACTCTAAGAAGAAATCTAAGCTTTAGTTAATAGCATAGGTAGAGGCTCTGCAGCTAAGTGTGCAGAGGCCTAAAAGTCCGTAGTTGGGTGCATGGACCCCTACAGCTGAGTGCGCAGGGCGAGTTGAGTCTATAATTGTTCGGAATTATCAGTAAAGAGAATTATTCTACAATTTTTGCGTCTTTATTTCCTGTTTATTCATCTAGTTATGTTGGGTATGAATTTCACTTATAATGCTTATATGATGTGTGAATATATGTGATTGTGTTGGTTAAGTAACCCAAGTAAGAACATTTGTTTACGTGAAGATAACTAAGATCTGTTAATAAGACAAGTATGATACTTAGAGTAGTTTGGGAAATATCTCATCTGAAAATGAAGATCTTAGATTAATTTTAAAGTATTACAGACTCATGTGCATGGATTTGCCTATATTACTTATTATAATGGATCGATAAGATTGTGAATAACATAGACAAGGAAGCAGTTAAAGAAACATAATAGACAACAACACATAAACACAACAAGTTTAATATGGAGTTCACCCAAAACTCTTGGGCTATAGCTCCTGGTCCAGCCTTTAGTGGTGGCCTCTCGATTATGTCTTCAAGAGCAGATTTTTACAAAAGTGAGCTCAATTTGAGTCTCAACACACAGATACAAAACAACAAGAGTTTACTTGAATCCCTCAATTCACTCTGAGTACATAGACTCACTCTCTCTCTCTATTTTATCTCTGTCTCGGCACTGCATGTCTCTATCTTCTGTCTTTAAATCCAATTGGCACTATCTATTTGTTTCCCTTTCTCAGGCTGTCTGGCTCCTGGCCTCTGTCCGCTCAAATCCCCTTTTGAGCGTTAGCAATCATGGCATAATGTCTTCAGGGAAGGTGGCCACCTATTTTGCAACAGAAGGGAACATTGGGCCTTTGAAATCATCAAAAATAGCATTCTATGTCTACACAGATAAATACACTAGAAACTATGAAAATATGCCAATCTATCATTTATCAAATTTGAAATATTATAAATTCTGCCTTATAACTCCTATCGGGTTCGCCTTTATATCACTTATTGCATCTCCACCGTTGATCTGAGAGATCTTGATCCAACAGTTGAGGTTCATTTCGGGTGGCTCATGCGTATATGAGTTAAATGCCCGAAAAGGGTGGTTTTCTCTCTTCGGGGCCTGGCCACATGGCAGCTAGTGTATGGGCTCTAGCAGAACCTAGCTAAAACCACTTACTACCTACAACCCGCCCAAAATCCTGCTCGTTTTGTGGTTTCCCTTTGCATCTAAAAATACATTTAAACATTGAAAATCCCACAAAACGCATCATATCGGACTTGAAATAATATACAACTGCATTAATAAACCCTTTCAGGTCTGGTTTCATCACATCAACACATTTCCTTTGTATTTCATTAATTTTAGCATAAATTTGAAATAAACAGGAAAACGTTGTTTTCTGAATCTCAAAATATATCAAATATCATTCATAATTTTATCAGGTTCGACTATCGCAGTCATAGTTGTTATCAGCCCCACTCCTTTGCATACCTCCAATGCGATATTGTGATGCAATTGATCGCAATTTCATATCGCATAGACCCCGTGCCATTGTAAGCACTCCCTTGTAATTTGTTGATGCGATATGGCAGGTTAAGTTGGGTTGATGACCTTGCTGATCGTGATCGCAAGATTTATATGGTCGCCTATGATAGCCTCCACCTGCCTTCGCCGATTGCGATATGCCAATCAAATCTGGACTGTTGATCAACCAAATCTGATGGCTCCTCTACAAAGTTGTTTTAAGCCTCTGATAGGCCATATTTCACTGTTTTCTTCATGTTTTTGCCTCCTGATAATGTAATCCACATTTCTAAAAGGTTCTTCTGAGGTGATCATTTTGAATGCTTGAATACTTAGAGGGTGTTTTGCATCCATTTTGGATCACGCCTTCTCACTAAAAAGGCTTTTGGACCACCAAAAGTTGGTTTTTAAGCATAAATCAAGTGAGGATACAGCTTCCTCATTTGTCCAATCTCTATCCACCTTGCACTGATTGGTTTGAAACCTTGAGTCCAATTCTTAGGTACTCAACATCACCTCTGTGTGTAGTTCTCACCTTCCTATCTAGAATTATATCTTCCTATAACTCATTGAGATATTCAGGCAATAGATTATCAATAGAAGGCAACTAATTTTGCTCTTCGGGAACTTCAATCATGGAAGGTTCATGTAGTCTCAAGTTCTCTGCATTAATGACTGAATAGATATGCATATAATCTAGCAAATCAAGGCGAAAAGTGTTCTCTCCAATTTTCTCAAGTATCTTGAAAGGCCCATACCTTATTGGCTTCAGCTTCTTTCCTTCACCTTGCATTCTGTCTTTGCTAATGTACAACCAGAATTGATCACCAACTTGGAAGCTATGCTCAATTTGATGCTTGTCATGCCTTGCCTTGTACTTGGCATGGCTCTGTTCCAGTTGTTCCTGCACTGCCTCGTGAATTTCTTGGATTTGTTCAATGAACTTGGTTTCTTTGTCCACATCAATGTGTCCATCAACCACTATGTCTTTACTAAAGACAAAATCCAAGGGAGACCTTCGTATAAAAGCAAAAAAAGTCTCAAAAGGACATCTCTGTGTAGAAGAGTTCTTGGCACGACTGTAAGCATGTTGCACATAACACAAATGTTCATCCCAAAGCTTGGGATGCTTGTTGCAATAGCCTCTGAACAACTGGATTATTGTTCTGTTGACCACCTCTATTTGACCATCTGTTTGTGGATGAAATGTTGTGCTCTTCTTCAATCTGGTGTCCATTAACTCCCATAGACTTGACCAAAACTTCCAAACAAATTGGGAATCTCGATCAGATACAATGGAAGTGGGTAACCCAAAATGAACCCATAGATGTTGAAAGAACAACTTTGATGTTTGTTCAGCTGTAATCTGCTTATTACAAGGTATTAACATACACATTTTGTTGAACCTCTTCACAATAACATATAAATAATAATGACCTTTTCCATATTTTGGTAGTCCCCCAACAAATTCCATGGAAACACTTTCCCAAGGACGAGAAGGAATTGGAAGTGGAGTGTACAAGCATAGTTTTCTATTTTTGGGCTTGCTTTTAGCACACATGGTACACCCTTTAATATATGTAGAAACTGTTTCATGGATTCTTGGCCAATAACAAAACCTTTGCAGCTGTGCAACTGTTTTACTTACACCAAAATGACTCGATGATAGAAAAGTATGTGCTTCTCGGGTTATGTTAACTCCTTCAATTTGAGGAATGCATAACTTTCCCAAATGATATAAGAGTTGGTCATTAACATGATAATCCAATTCTTCTACTTGTTTGCCATGACTTAATGCTGCATATACATCTTTAAAATTTACATCTTGAGCATATTGTTCAATGTAGCTTTCATGCAATACTGAGTTATGCTTAAGTATAGTAGATGCATTTATGATTGGTCTTGATAACATATCTGCAACCTTATTGTGTATGCCTTTCTTATATCAAGATGAAACTGTGGTAGAAAACCCATCCACCTATTGAAGTGGTTGATCATCTATATGTATAATTGTTTCTTTGCCCAATAGGTAACATTTCCACTTTTTCACATTCTGCACTAATGCATACAATTCTTTATCATATGTGGGATAATTAACTACTACAAAATTAAATGTCTCAAAATGATAACATATGGGTTTACCATGTTGCATCAACACTGCTCCCATGGCATAGTCACTGGCATCTGTTTCAATCTTGAATGGTCTTTGAAGATCTCGCAATGCTAGTATTGGTGTTGTACTAAATTTTTCTTTCAAGGTGTCGAAGGCTCTCTGCTGTTTTCCTCCCCACTGAAACACCTTGTTCAATCCTGTTAAAGCATGTAAGGGAGTTGTAATCAAGGAAAAGTTAGTAATAAACTTTCTCCAATATTGTGCTACTCCTAGGAAGCTCCTAACTTATGTAGCAAATTTGGGTTTAGGCCAGTTCACAATGACTTCAACGTTAGAGGGATCTATCTTCAATTCAGCACCCCCTACAATATGACCCAAATAATTTAAAGATGTTTTTCTAAATTCACATTTTGATAACTTAACATAGAGATTTTCTCTTTTCAAAACATCTAAAGTCTGCTTTACATGCTCAAATGTTCTTCCCATGTTTTACTGAAAACAAGAATGTCATCTAAATATACAATTACAAAATCATCAATAAAAGGTTAGAGTACATCATTCATAACTCTCACGAAAGTGGTTGGAGCATTAGTTAAGCCAAAAGGCATAGCCAACCATTCATACAACCCTTGATTTGTCTTGAAAGTAGTCTTTTATGCATATTTTTCTACTACTCTGACATGATTATAGCCACTACACAAGTCCAACTTGGAAAAGTAAACTGCTTCTTTCAACTGATCTAATAGATCATCAATGCGAGGAGGAGGATAACGATTCTTGATCGTTATTTTATTCAACGCTATGTAATCAATGCACATCCTCCATGAACCATCTTTCTTTCTCACTAACATTATTGGAGATTGGAGATTCACGTGATGATGTGCTTGGTCTTATGAACCCTTTCTTGAGCAGCTCCTATACCTGCTTCTTGATCTCTGCATTCTCTAAAGTGGATAACTTGTACATTTTGATGTTAGGAAATGGAGCATCTCGCTGCAAATGAATATCGTGTACTATTTCCCTTTTGGGTGGCAGACCTTTAGGTTCTTGAAATAGGATATCATATTCTGAAACAAATTTTTCTAAATCAGCTTTATGTTTAACATCACAGCCTTCAAACGCATTGGTTTTATCAAGGTTCTTTTCCTTTACAACCATTAGTAAAAATTGCTTGCGTGAATTTACAATTATTTTCATTTTCCCTGAGTTAATGAGAGTTTAGTTATTTTTTAGTTGATCAGCTCTTACAATATATTCTATTCCATCTTTTGTGAGTTGACACATAATTTCATTTCTATAGAAAATGGCTTTTCTATCATTGTTAAACAGATAAATTGTTCTTGCGGACAAGACCGATCTCCCTAGTATCAATTGATATCTAGCAACAAGCAGGACACGCAAATCTACTTTTCTATAAACATATTACGATTCATTAATAAAAACTAAGAGGTGTTTAGACCCTACCTTAAGTCCAATGCTAGTTTGTGGCAGCCTTGCTCCAACAGCTTGAAAGAGTTTCCTTTTAATAACCTGCAAACACAAACAAGCACACATCAAAGAACACCTACATAACTAATATAATAAATCTTGTTCATCATAGTGTTCAAGGAGTCTATGAAATAAACGATTAAACATGGCTTACTGAGAAAAATAAACTTGATTTTATTAACTTTGAAAAAGAAGAACTTTACAACCTTGGTGCCTTGATGTTGTACAAGCTCTTCCCAGGGTCCAAGCAGGAACCTCCTCTACTTTGACAAACCTCAATCTCTTCCAAATGAGATCAAAAGGTATGTAATCTCTCCTCTCAAAAGCTCAATTAGGAAGACTAAGTTCCAACAGCATTTACCCTAAAAAATAATGAGCTTTCAACCTCCCAAGTAACCATCCCAAAGCTTCATTTTATAGTACAAGGGAAGGAGGTTACAGATCCACCATTGAAGGGATAGAGTCCTCCATCAAGGGGATAAGCTCCTCACATCAAGGGGTTAGCTCCTTAAGGAATGGGATGCATGAACTCTCAAGGAGAGAACTTGCCAGCACAAGATTCCCTCTAGAAGCTTCCAGAATTGACTCAAAGTGAGTTTTCAAGAATAAACTTGCACCTTTTTAATTTTTACATGGGTTCGCACCCATAAATGCAGATATAGAGTGGTCAGATGTGCAGCGAAAATGAGCAATGGGTGCGGTACCATAGGTAATGCTAAGAGAAAGTGCGAAACTAGATTTTAAGAGATTTTTAAGGACATTCTCTCATTTTCAAAGCTTGATATGAATAACTGAGGTTTAAGACTTGCAAAGGAGGTATGTATGAGTGGTGATAGACTCATATTGATTGCACAAAGTCAAAGTGATGATTTTTGTGCAACAGATTTCCCCCTAAAGTGCGAAGTCTGGAATAGATGAGGATGGTTTTTGTCATCTAAGAAGAGTGAAGTACTTTATCATTTCAAGGATCTTCCTGTGGATACCCCGTGGCAAGTAAAACAAGTTCATATGCAAAATTATAATATATATATTATATATATACTAAAATACTATAAAGAGAGTAATACAGGGTAAATACTAATAATACACTATATATGATCATAATCATCAACTGAGAGGTAGAGTCATTCCCATACATAGAGCGTTTCAAAACTGACTAAGAAAACTATCTAAACTGCTACTGAAAAATTCCCAGGAATGATTTGTAAATACATCACAAGTATAGACATATTAGACACAGTATGGATGCAACCATCTATTTATGAATATGTATGTATACGAATCAAATTCCTCCGCAGCCTCCGATGGTGGAAAACTAGATCCAAGGTCTTCAATATTCTACTTTCCGCGAACTATGACGATTCTATCCATCGTGAAATGAATTGTAGAAGTTGAAACATGGTAGAAACCACGTTGATTTACTAGTCCCAATGATGTAAACTGTTAACAAGTGTGAGAGAAACCACCAGTAATGTCAATGGCCCTCAAAGTACTCAGTACAATCCATGAAATGTGAATAAATGAGTCGATGTCGAACACATCATAGAATCCTTTGATCGAAGGTCAATGATGCAACCTCGTCAAAGGCGAGAAACCTACCATTGAGGCATGCAGATTCCAAGGTATTGACGATTTCTAGATCATCTTTCTAGATAATGAGTTGGAGTCGATAGAAAGTGATCCGTCATAGGTAAGCCCACAACATGAAATCATAGATCAAGTTTTGAAGAAATGTATTTGGCAAGGATTAACTCAGGGATGGTCAAGATGGATGACAAATATTTTGCAAATGAATGGTTTATTTTAACTGACCTCTTGAACACATAATGAAACTGCAGATGGATTGGTGATAATTTTCCTAAAGCTAATACCCAGAAACCGGCTAAAGACTTTCAATATGGTTTGATTAACTGTTAGGCAAAGGATTTCCCAACCCAGGTGAACAAAAAGTGTCGTGTTCAAGAGTGGTTAACTGCTTTTCTAAACACAAAGTATAACAATCAGGTTCATTTTTCTCTCTTTTCCCCCACCATTTCTGGAAAGTACCTCTTTATTTTTTACAAGTTTGAGGAGGATAACATTTCCTTGATTATAAACTCATCCTTCGGATGAGTCCAACTTAGTTTAAGATTCGAACCCTAAGAAGGAGTGGTCTGTTCCTGTTTGAAATTGAACAGGTCCTTTACTGTTAAATTTTAACGAGTCCAATGTAGGAGAAACTCGGTGTTTTTCAATTTTAGGGAGTTAGAAGAAAAACTTAAGAAAACTCCACGGTTATCCTTTTTCATAAATTTGTGTCTCCCAAGCCCGAAAAAGTATAAAATAGTACTTAAGAGAACCGCTTGACCATTACGATCAAGGAGTACATTTCATAATTAGTGTCTTCAATCTGAAAAAGTAAAAAAGGGATCGAAAACATGTCGTTTTATTGCCAATATCGAACTTGAAACGACAAAAGTCCGGCAATATTTTCATGTTTATACGGTCAAAAAAGAACTGTAAGTGGACCGTCCTTTTAATTCCATTTTAATGAGTTTAAAAAGAAAAACTTGGTAATCTTTTCATATTTTACGAGTCAGAAAAGAGCTTAAAGAGGACTCCTATGTTTTTTGTTGAAAATGACCAATTCTTCCTGGAAACCCAATATTCTGCACAAAAACTGCAAACATTACTCATATCTATTTAAAATTAATAAAAATGCATCAAAAGTGACCTTTTTAAAGTGAAAAATAAATAAATTAAAAATTCATTTATTCAAAAAATCTTATAAAAAGGGCTTTTGCAAATTCATTTTTACCGTTTGACTTTGGAGTAAAATGTAAGAGCTTTTGGTAAGAAAAATTCCTATGAAGGTTGCGGAAAATCTGACCATTGGAATCGAGAACTATCCTCTCTAGGTAATCCACATCATCTTTATCTTATATTTCATCCACTTCATTTTCATTTTTAGGGATTTAAAATTCATTTTTTAGGAAAATTTTGGTTAAAAAATCGCTCGTGGTGGTTGCGCAGGTGCACCATGTGTACCTTGCGAACCTCGACTTTTTCGTACAAAAGAAAGAGTTGGGGTCCCACACCTGCTCTTAAGACAAGTGCGAACCTACGCACTGTCCCTAATCCAGTGGGCGCGGACTCCGTGAAACGCGTTTTGAAATCCTAAATCTTTTCATTTCCGCCCATAGATTTTGAAATTACAAAATTCCAATCCGCGTTTTTTGTAATGTAGGTACACAAAATGCTTGTTTGGCAGGAAAGGGAAGATGAAGATGTGTATCAAGCTGCATTACTCCATCCACGTTCGATACAGGCATTAAGAGCATGCAGACTATTGAAATTCTGGGCCATACCTAGCATGAGGGCACAGGTAGACTTTCTGCAATGGCTGGTAGATAGGTGGAGCGCGCAGGACCAGTGTTTTATAATTGGTGGCCACCGGCTCGAAATTGAGCCAGAGGACATTTATTTTCTGACTGGTTTGCCAAAGAGAGGTGAAGGATTATCTCTATTTGGGTCTAGGCTAGGTGGCCAGTCTGTCGCTAGTCTCCGACCAGAGTTTTGCAATGTCCAAACTGCAGACAAATAGATAGATGTTAAGACCATCTCCCATCCTGAACTTAAAGTGATCACATTTACTGTCACCAAATTATGTGGGAGCACAACATTGCATCTAGCTATCGGTTCCCAAATGCACATGGCAGTAGACTGCTTCCGAGGCACCATCTTCAACTGGTGCGATGCCGTGTTGGCCAATGTAAAAGGCCAACTGACTAGGGCAAAGAATGGACAACTAAAGAACTTAGGATATGGTTTCTTAGTTGTGAGCTTTGGCCTAGAGAGGGTACCTATGTTGGTTCTTTTATCTCAAAATCAAGCACTGGAAAGCTGCAGACCAGGCTAACTTCAGGTAACTATTTCAAACCAGACTTTGGCTAAAACTTTGGCTAAAGCTTAGCCTCTTTAGCCTGAGAGGGCTCTCTCAAAGGTTATTAATGTTGACCTATGACAAGATGGCTAACTCTTATAAGACACAATGAACAAGTATGCTGGCTGGACAAAATATTAAATTG
>APFE030527995.1:0-23107 GCA_000404065.3 Pinus taeda
GGAGGAGGTGGAGGACGATGGGGAGCGGTGCATCGATACGGGTCGAGTGAGGTGTGGGAGATGATTTAAATTTTCAAAAAATAGGCTAGGTTGATAATAAAAGGATCTTTTTTATTTTTTTTAAATGAGTGAGACCTCAGTATTTTCAAGACCAAAATTCCAATGAGTGGAATCTTCTTACTTTCGATTTTTGGGTATCAAAATTCTTAGTATTTTAAAATTTTGCTTTTAAAAATTTTAATTTATTTTAAATTTAATTTAAATAATAAAATATTATTTGGTCAATAAAATTGTATGTTGTTCGAGAATTAAATAATTGAGTGAAAGCTAAATTATTATGAAAACACTTTAGTAGTTGCCAACTACACTTCAGATTCCTTTAAAAAAGGACCCTCTCCATCGATGGCTCCTTTCAAAACATAAGACACTCCCTCAATCATGACACAATGATGAGATAATGATCATTTTCAAATTTGTGAAACGATTGTTGAAGAAATGACACTTACATCCTGTTATGAAACTAGCTCAAGAAAATATAGAAAAGATATATCAACGCCTTAGAATTCAGCCTCTTCGAGGGGGCAACCTACTTTACATTACATAAATGAACAATTATTGGATGATACAAATTAAAAGACCTCCTTTCTATATATAGGAGTCTAAGGGGTCATAACATAATCAAGCGACATAACAATAATAATGTAAGGGCACAATAATAACAATAGTGGGATTCTATGCGGCACAATAGTAATAATATGGGCACTACATGGGTACATCAATATAATAAGTGGGTTGTACTAATAGCAATAAGGGGTTATACTAGTAGTACAGGGCCTAACATGCCCCTCTCCTTCAAAAAGCGTTGTCCTAAATGCTTGAGTAGTTCTTTATGCTTCTGTATAAAATTCGTGTCCTCCCACGTGGAATATTCAGCTGGTAAGTTGTTCCACTTGATGAGATACTCTGAAATTGATCAATTTCATAGTTGTCAGCTTCTTGTCTCTGTGACTACTCCAGGTTCCAATATGATTTTTCCTTCCTCTTCAATTTCTGGAAATATTGTTTGAATTGAGACCTTTCGCAAATTTTGAATAAGTGGCCATACTTCTTTGTCCTTCTTCCATTCATCCCTTGCTTCGTTTATCCAATCTAGCTGGATAATATAAATAGCACAAAACAATGCTTCCACATCCTCATCCTTGAAGAGTCTTCCCATTCGATAAGGTTGCCATTTTTTAAGTGCATGTAGTATTGCCAACATTTCCTTCTCATAGATATCTTGCTTGATATGTAGCAGTAGAAATACCCAATCAACTACATCAAAAAATTTTTCACTATGATGTTGATCTACCTGGTGTTTCGTTTGATTTTGCACTGAAGTGGCATTATCCTTTAAAAGTTGGAGAACTTGTTGTTGATGCTCGATGTGATCTTTCACTGCTTGAACCTTTTTCTTCTTCTTGATATGTCCTTCTATCTTGATAGTTTGAGTGGTAATTCTTGCCAATGCTTTACAAGATATGGTCTGATTCATTTCTTCTTTCTCTGGGGTGGAGTCTTTGCATATATCCTCTTCTTCTGATGTTTCTTGATCCTTTTCTTCATCCTCTTCATATTCTATGAAAAATAATTTCTTCTCAGCACACTTATGACCTTTAGTGCATTTGCTATCACAATTGTAACAAAGCCCTTTTTCTCTTTTTTCTTCCAATTGTTGTGGTGTACCCCTTGTAGGTTGTGGAAGGCTAGGAGAAACAACACTTCCATCTTTATAGTTGTGAGGGATATGCTTCCTAGTTTCCATAATTTTTCTTTCCACTATGTCACAAAGCCCTTTTACTCTTTCCAATTGTTGTTGTGTTGCTCCAAAGAAGGTGCTGCTCTTTGTATCCTCAAAATGTGCTATCATTTCCTCCCTGAAAATTGACCACATAACAAGTTGTTTACGAGAACAAAGCCCTTCATACCATAAAATTTGATCCAGTTCTAAATATGAAGATGCAATACATACCTTTTGTAATAGTGGTACACCATGTAGATCAAAATATTGCACCATTTGTAGTATCCAATTTACTGGATCCTTGCCATCAAACTTCCTCACCTTCTTTTTTCTTGCTTTTAGGGGCTCAATGTTGAAATTACTGTAACTCTGTATTTTCAAATATTTAAGTTCAGAGATTGCAACTTGTAGTAGCTCTCTATGTCCTCCTTCTAATGCCACCAGTCTGATCCAAATTGGATTCTCCAAGAAAGAGTTATGCACAATCTCCCAAGATGACCTAATTATAGACCTTTCGAGAAGAGTGAACTTGTATGAAGTGCCACGTGTCACTGCTTCTACCTTTGGAACTGCAAAATATATAAAAGAAACAACAATCCATCCTCTTTCTATACCTTCTTACAAAATTTCAATCCAATGCTTAGAGAGAAAGTTATGATGAATTTCCCCAGGTCACCTGTTTGGAATGTAATTGAGGAGTCTGCAAAGAGACCAACTTCCTCAGATCATATCTCCAAAAATATAGTGCGAAAAGCTCTGAAATTTGGACCCGAGATTCAATACAATGTCTTCTCAAATGGGTTTTTCTTTTAGCTTCTGAAACATTGCAGTAAAAAATTCATAGCAAAAATTCCACGATGACCTGTTTGCAGCAGCGAAACTCTAGAATCCAAAGCTCTGATACCAAATGTTATGAAACCAGCTCAAGAAGAGATAGAAATGATAGATCAATGCCTTAGAATTCAACCTATTCAAGGGGAAAACCTCCTTTACATTACATAAATGAACAATTCTTGGATGATACAAATGAAAATACCTCCTTTCTATATATAGGAGTCTAAGGGGTCATAACATAATTAGAGCCAACATAACAATAATAATGTAAGGGCACAATAATAACAATAGTGGGCTTCTACAGGGCACAATAGTAATAATATGGGCATGGGTACGTCAATATAATAAGTGGGTTGTACTAATAACAATAAGGGGTTACACTAGTAGTATAGGGGCCTAACACATCCCTTGAAAACTTTTTTCCTATTCAAGATTTCTCTTTGAAATGGTTGTTTAAGATATTCATTGTAAGAAACCATATATATTGATTGGCACATATATTTTATTTCTCATGCATATGTTTTATTGTAGGAGGATGCATGCACTTCGTTAAATTCCATAACATATTTTTCATTCCCGACTTTGGCTTTGATATTGGATGCTGCAAGCAATGGAAAAAAGTTGGTGAATAGAGTTAATTATTTATTCTAGAGAGTCATTGCCACTTTTTCACTTCATAGTTTTTATCTGTTGGGTTTTGTTTAACTTCCCATCTCATTGAGCCCAGAGGATCATTCTATAGTCCACTATGATGTGTAAGATTGTCCTTCCCACATCAAAGTTGAAATTTTGTTCATGTAGGCCCCAATAGATTTTTTAAAAGAATCTAAAAATAAAAATAAGAAAAAGGTTAAATAACTATACAAAACATTTAAAGAATGTCAGCTCATAAAAAAATTACACCTCAAGAAATTGGATCTCACTTTGTTCATGTTAAATCCATATTTAAGATGGATATATGTTTGTAGTTTACTCAATTTCACAACCAATCTAAGTTTTACCATTTTTCTGGGATTTTTGAATCTAAGATTTCTTACTTACTACATAGCCATTATTTGCTGTAGCAATTGAAATACTCTATCCATCACTGACTAAACTACCCCTAAAACAAAAATCATTTATTTTCAACAAAGAAGTTCAACTAAATTTAAATAGAAAAGTTCCAATCATTTTTCCTAAACATTATAACATTAGCTTGATTAACAACATTTTATTAATATTATTTAAAAATTAAATATAATTAATTTCAAAAAATTATACACTGAAATATTAATTAAATTTTAAAAATTAAATATGTATTATACGAAAAACACATCATAACATTAGAATGTCATATAGTTATTTCCCATTCATAAAAAAAAAAATGTTTTACCTTCATAAAAAACATTTTCAATAGAAAAAGGATTTCCTTCCTTTATTTCATACTTTATACATCTGCCATTTTATATATAAAAATTTGTTTTAGATTAATAAAACATTTGAATAGTAAAAAGATTTCTATGTCATTATTTATACAACTCTCATATTACTGAGTCTAGAGGGTCATTCTACAACTCCATATGATGTGTAATTTTGTCCATTTGTCATAAAAATAAGAATTAAATATTTTTTTTTAAATTAAAAAAAAAAGAATTATGTAACTATACAAAATTAAATAAATTATCTCATAAAAAAATTTATACTTATATATATATATATATTATATATATATAATATATATATTACTATAATATTATAATAATATATATATATATAATATATATTATATATATATATATATATAATCTTTTAAGATTATGTGGTGTCACCATCAGATTCATGATCCGCCTATTTAAGTTTCAAACCTTTTAAAATTTTGGTTAGTTCAATGTGTCAATGGTGTGTCGGCGTAAAATCTGGTAGTGGGAGCACAGGTGAGGTTCTTGAACTAGTGTTGGGATTCCAATTCTTGTTCTTGAATTCCTTTTCAATGTGTCAGCATAAAAGCTGGCGAATTCTCGTTCCTGAATTCCTATTGAATGTGTCAGTAGCGTGTCAGCGTAAAAGTAGGGACAGGGAGGGAGTCGATGGCTCTAAATGTGCATATTCATTTTATGAAAGGAGGGATTAGGGAGAGAGGGAGTTAGTGGCTTTTACTTATGCGAATCAGCCTTTGTACGTGCTCGTAATGTGCAAATGTTTGGTGCTCATACCGAGGTTGTGGCATGGATGAATGTGCAAACTTTTAGTTCTCGTACCTAGGTTGTGGCGATGAAAGTGAGGAGAAGAAATTCGTCAATTGGTGTTGCAATTCAAACTATGGCTATTGCTGTGAAAATCTAATGCGTAAACATAATGAACTTGCATTGTCGCATATATGATTTCTAATGCAAGTGAAGGAGGGAGCTGATGCTTTGTGCTGATGACAGTGTTGATGGATGTATCAACCACAAAAATAATGGTGGCCTTGAAATTATTTACTTAGTGCATTGTACTAGCCCGAAGAACCCTTGACGAAGCTATGGCATCAGTGAAAGGTAGAAGTGTTTCTTGAATTGGGGTTCAGATTCTAATTCTATTCTTAAATTCCAAATGAAATGTGATTGAAACTTTAATTAGTGAATTCAAAACAAAATTCAGTATGTGACAGCCTGGTTAAGGGATTGGATAATTTTCCTAGTAGAGATGGGTAAAGTAAATAGGCCACTAAGATTAATATAGTTGTTTATCTAACCATTATCCTTCTCTTTCTTGATTTTCTCTAAATCAATTAGCTACCAAACAATTGTCTTAAAATTTTTAATTGTCTCTTGGATCTGAGCATACCATCCCATTTCTAACATATGAAATGGGTGTGGACTACATGGCAATTAAAGGGTAGTAAAATATCCTTTTGGCCTGTTCCATGTTGCAACTTTCTTTTCAGAAACAAGCATCTCCATGACATCCACGATTTCTTGCCAACTGTCATCTGTAAGTGAAACCTCTAAGTTACTATTGGGATTATAAATCTAGTTTTTATGATTCTCCGACAGATGGAGAGCTTATAAGGAAGGGTGGGAGAGGAGTTTATCATTTTACTTTTGTGGCTTGGCGCATTCTATATGTGCTTATTGATAGGTACCTATTTATAAAAAACTATTTTATGTCTTTTTGCCTTGTAATGGCCCCAAGCCCAACTAGCCTAATAGATATATATTCCATCCTTCTAGTTCTGTCTTTCTGCCTTGTAATTTCCTCAAGGACCCTCTACATCTCTTAGAGGAGGCACCCTTTTTCCTACATATTCTCATAATTAATTCTTATATTTCTATTCTATTTGACGATCTCTCCCTCTATTTTGTCTTCCAAATATTATGCATTAGAAGTAAGGATAGTAACGCTAGCGATACTCATGACACATACCTATACAAAAGCATTTAGATTCATTATTAGTAGAGTAAATCATTTAGGTTTGCATTTGCTTTGAAAGAATTATATGAAAACATATTATCGAAATTCCCATTTTCAGATATATAAACATTAATATGTTCTCTTAGAATCCTATTTGGAGAGATCAGGACTAGAAATGAAGAATATCTCTCTTCAAGAAATGTCAAAGGCGTTGTATATAGAAATGAATTAGTTTTTCAGAAATTTTATATGTACTAGATAACTCCACTCCATACTTTTTTTTAGAAGGGGTAGTGAACTAACAGATGGTCCATAGATTTTTCATTAGTTTTGCACAAAATGCATCTATTGGGGCATTCTCTAGTTTTTCTTTTATAGTTGTCTAATGTGAGAATTTTATTGGGGATGGGTAGGTAGAATGTTATGAAACCAACTCAACAAAAAGATAGAAAAGATAGATCAATGCCTTAGAATTCAGCCTCTTCGACGGGGAAACCTCCTTTACATTACATAATTGAAAAATTCTTGGATCATTCAAATGAAAAAACCTCCCTTCTATATATAGGAGTCTAAGGAGTCACAATATAACCCAGCCGACCTAATTATAATAATATAAAGCCACAAAAATAACAATAGAGGGATTCTATGGGGCACAGTAATAACAATATGGGGACAATAGGGGCACAACAATATTAATAAGGGGTACAACTACAATAGTAATGGGGTAATCACTAGTACTACAGGGACCCAACAACCCTTGTCAGAGGACCCACATTCCACTTCAATGTTTCTTCTCTCGCATATCAGAGGTAATGCATATCAGATATTTCCTATCAAGACACGTTTTAAAAACTCCGATATGATTCATAGTTGATTTTTGGTATGCTGATCCTTTCGATCTCCAATCTTTGATAATCATATCCCTCTGATCTTTGATCTTTGATATTCATATATCTCTGATCGTTGATATCCCAATGCGCCTATCCCTCCGATCTCCAATATCTACTAGGCTTCGATAAGGCCGACCCGATATGTGTATTAATGATGGTCTAATCAGAATATTGTGTCTGCCTATATATCAGAACTTTTAAATGGTAACAATTGTAAAACCCATGATATCAAATCTCTGACACAAGGCTCTGATAGAATGGACCCGAGAAAGTTATTAAAGGGAGTTGAATACAATATCACATCCACTCCATATTGGAGCCACCCAATATCACAATTATTTCATTTTGTCTCATTTTAGAAGTTCTGATGAACCTTACCTCTGATACCACTCATCTCTTGCCACGTATAAGTAAAAGCCACTTAATTAATTTAAAAAAGGTCTCTTGGCATAAGTAAGTAGTTTAATGCATTTTTATAGTTTAATCTATGTTTTCGCTATTTTAATAATAAAGCTCTAATCTCCTTCATGATTTGTGTAACAATAGATAACGTCGTGCTTGGTCCATGCTTTTAAAGGCCCCCTTCCATGTGGAAAATTATGTTGAAAATTAACTTGTTTGTTGTAACAAACTTTGTAATAGGCCATAGCCATTGACAGCAAATGGATCATTCAGCCAACAACAAAGTCAATTGGTTTGGCTAAAGAATAGTGCTTTGTTGAAATGATTTTTAGATTCAGCCTATGATCCAATAGAAGCAAAACTTCCAGATTCGGTTGTTGAGAGATATAAGGGGGGTTGTTAGATCTGTAAATCTTGTATAAATATCCCTTAATTCAATGCAAAGAGGGAAGGAGGTCACGATCCACTCAAGGCAGATTCTTTGTCATTCTTTGATTTGTACAATAACACTATTGTTATGTACAGAAAGGCTAATTATAAAGAAAACAAAGGGTTTCTGGCTCTGTTCTCATTGCTTAGCACTATTGCACACAATGTGATTATGGGTATGAGCTACTCTAGGACTGCATATTTTGTAATAAGCTTTAGCACTATTTAAGAAATTTCCATTCTTTTGTACTATTACTGAAATGATGAATTTTCATATTTTTGTCAAAGTTTTATAGTTGGTTTTGATCTACACCCTAAGTAGTATGTTTCTTTGATCTCTAACACTAATGTTGAGTCAATTGTCATATGTTGTTGGATCTTGCAAGAGCTATCTCCAAGAGGCAGAATGAGATCGAAATCATAATTAATTCATTGAATTATACTTATGGTGAATGATAACTGTTTATTATTCATTTACAGGTGTATTTTGTTTTTATGTGTATTAATTGAAATGAACTATTTCTTTTGATTAATATAATTTTTATAATGAATTATGTTTAAAATTAATTTAGGCTTGTAGATGGACTTATCTATTTATTAAAGTAGATTCATTTACATAGTTGTTTTAACCTTTTATGAGTTTACAGACATTTTTTAATTCATAATCGAATATTAATTATGAATTCATTCATAAACCAGTCTTCCCCCTGTTTTAGTTATCTTTCTCTCGGATTAGGAGAGGGATATCTGATTATAGTTCAAGATAGGATTTTATGTTTTTATATTATTCATTCATTTGTATATTTAGCTCTGCATCAAGACCTCTCTTAAAGAGGCAAATAAATCATTAGATTTTGGTTTGATCAACCTTTAATTCGATCAAACCTTTGTGTTGATCTATTCCTTTAATTTTCATCTTTAAAGATCGATATAAAGGAAATGCAACATAGTATGATGTGGATAGATTAAATCTTAGTTTAGGTTAGATTAGTACTAGATTACTTTTAGGTTAGTCTTAGATGACAGGGTAACTGGACCCATAACTAATCAAGGCCACCATCTACAACGGAAAAGGAGCTGATTTAAGTTCCTGACCACGTGGTTTCCCCTATTGTTGACGGAGGAAATTTTTTCCAATAAGAATGTCCAAATATCCCTCAACCCCAGGATCCCTCCATCTCAATTCCACAACCTGGGAGCTCAAACAAGAGGGGAGAGATAGCTTAATGTTCTTAATCAACGATGTTCTTTGTAGATCATCAACATATCACCACGCTCATATCTCGAAATCATGATGTCTCAATGGTAGTTGTCTCATGTTCATACATGACATCAAATCAAATATCATATTAGAATGAAAATATACATATCATAAAAAAGGATACCATAGTCATCCTCCCTCTCAAGGAAACGCCAACCACAAGCCTAAGCTTGTCTCATACAACAACGTTGTCTCAATGAGGGTGTCTCAGACTCAACTACAAGTGGGATTTTATGCCAATCGGTTCCCACTCTTTGTCATCACAATGTATCCATGTCATATCCAAAACCTTCTCAAACATCTCTCCAAAAAGCTTCTTCATCCTGCCTCATAGATAGTCATGCTAGAAACCATATTACTCAACCTCGGTCGTGCTTAAAGCTATGGATCTCACATCCAAAAACATCATGGAAGATATCATACTAAGGCAACACTCATATATGCTTATTTCGTCAATAATGATCCCAATAATCATCAGTACATCCATGTAGTCACATATCACATGAAGAATGTCTCAGCCCAGAAATAGATCATCCATGCAAATGTCTTGAAGGGTGCTCAGTGGAAAATCTGTGTATGAAGTGACTCAATATTAAATCGAATCAAGTTCTATGTACAATATATATGTATACATATGGGTGCTCCATCAGAACATCAATGCTTCAATCAACTTCTAGTTTCCAAGTTGAGTTCAACAATATCTCTTCACAAGTTTTTGAAATTCAATTGGAGTGTCCAAGGATTTTCATTTCCACTTTCCAACACTTCTTCAATAGCTTCACAATATAGATTTTATTTTCCCAACTTCAAAAATTGATTCATCATGCCATGATTCATTATTTCTAGCTTCAGAAGCCATCTCCCTCTTACTTAGATCATCAGAGGCCCATTACCTATCAATAGTAGGCCATCAACATATAAAACCAAAACCAAAACCAAAAGCATACCTTGGAATACTTTTGAAGTAGAGGTTTGGATGAACACATCATCATGGCTTCACTAGATAATTGTCAATGCAAACACGTCAAGATCGGGTAGCTTTCTTCATATAATGCTCTCTGCAAACATAAAACTTTACCAAACCAATATGTTCAGTCTTACATAAATCAATATTGTACACTCAAATCAACTACGTCAGCTTATCAAACTTTAAATTTCAGATCATAACTAATATCAAAATCATCAATATCACAGTATCAGATTCTTTAGACCGAGTGATAGGTAGAGCTCTCATCAAGTCATGACTTCATCTATTATTTTGCCAACAAGTTGTCATTTAATTATCAAACCAAGCTTCATCAAGTCATCCTCGTGATCATAATACAAGTCACTAGATGCAAATGCATATATGAAGAATACGTTCCATATATTTATTGTGAGATTACTTGACACTGAATCACAATTGTCAATACTTCAACCATTGAATCAAAGCTAATGATGTCAATACAAAATACAAATATAAGTCAGTGAAAGTCACTATGCCCACATATCATTGTTGTCAAGTCAATCAAATCATTAGTCATTGGGTCAAAGCCCAATTTTTCTATCACAATGAGATCTATAGCCCAAAACATATCTCAATAATCAAGTCAAAATTCTAAATAATTACTAAGCATCATGTCAAAACCCCAAACATTTATCATCTATATCAATCATACAAATCATGTCAAACTCTTGCAATTGTTATCAAATATTGTCATACTCTAGCCTCAATGGATAAATATGCATACCTTGGTCACCTGCAAACACAAGTTTAGCCAACATATTTACATTATAGTAAGTCAAACATTTAAACTTCCCTGGTCATGGAACTTTCTATTATTTTCTCCATGTCTATAGGACCGACATCCTTCAAGTGTACTTCTGATTTTATGCACAAAGCTTCAATCTTGTGTCCTATAGGCATAGTCGCACCCACAGGACTTCCTCTGAGCGATTGGGAGGCTATAGTCGCACCCTTGAGATTCCATCCATGTGAATGAGAGGCTACAGTTGCACTTGGAAGCTTGCTTCTGTGTGACTAAGGCTTAGAGTAAGGGAAAACTCTCTCTTCTTATATCAAAACTTTGTTGCAGATCAACAATGTCAAATATTTTCCCATTCATGTCCATAAATCTTATTTCAATAGTAAATAATTTACATATAATGTCAATGGTAATAGGAGTAAGGATCTTATTAAGAGATTCTCCCTTTGAATGGTAATCCACTTCAGTCATCTTTATTCAAGTCATCAACCTATCTATAATATTGTCATGCATCGATATATATGTTAGATCATAAAGTCAGACTATATCACATATTCATCATGGTTATATCATGTTATCATCAACTACTTCATCATGACATTAATGTCAAGTTCCCCTAAGCCAACAAATGGTTATGTTGTCAACACCATCCATTGTCGAGACCATGCACCAGCCGAGTGACTCGAGGGAGAGCCACGATCTTTGTGTTGGGCGCTTGTTGGGATGGGGTCCCCTAGGTTAGTTTTTGGGTTAAGATAGCCCAAGTTTTGACACATTTTTGTAATTAATGTAAAGTTTCCGCGATTTGTGGATGCAAAGCGCATAGATGATTAGGAGTCAAAGGGGTTTAGCCCCCTTTTTATGTAAAGTATGAGTCAGTTTTGAGATCCACCCATGGTCTGTGGACCTAGAAAGTCAAAGGGATGTCTTTGATGTAATAATAAGAAATGGGTCAATAGAAAAGAAGTGATACCACAGAGAAGTGGGTCAGGTTGGAGAAGAAAGGGTTTGCAGTTGAGTGTGCAGAGGCCTAGGTAGAGTCCGCAGCCGAGTGCACGGACCCCTGCAGCTAAGTGCGCAGGGTAGTTTTGAGTCTGTAACCCTGAATTGAAGATCAATAAATAATTTCCGAAGAATTATTGTGTATGTCTATTTATTGTTGTTAATATTATCTGTTGTTGATGAATGATGTGTTTTATGAAATATTGGTTGAATGTTGTGTGATTCTAATGAATAAGTGCTAATGATATATGCAATGCATTTTTATGTGTTCTCATGAAGACTCTGATGCATTCTTCGATGTTCACGAATAACTTAAGTAAATTTTTGCAAACCCTAATTTATGACTTCTTTTTTATGCGCGTAACTAGATAGATTAACTATTAATGGTCTGCAAAGACTAATCCTAGACCTTCACGAAGGTCTAAATACCATTTTGACAGAGTTATAGCAGTGAGTATTAGAAGTGTATCGATCTGCATGAAGGCAGATCTGAGGTGCTAAAAGACATCACACTAGTCTCTGGATGCATAAACTTGGTTCTTGTATCCCCCCATACTACTTCGAGTGAGACTGCAGCCTGTGCTACGTAGGTTGTTGCCGAAAGGGCCAGTAATGTAGGGATTTTTTGGCTAGTGCAACTAACTTTGAACCTAGGTCAAGACCCCCTAAGCCAACAAATGGTTCCACTGACATGACCGAGATCTGCTTGAAAGAGAAGTGTGATGTCGCATCATTGGAATCCAACCAAGAAAGAAATTGAAAAGTGGTTGGATAAGAAAATTCATGAGTTCACGGCACAAGAAAACAAGAATCCACACTTGTCAAAGGAACAATAGTTGAACATGTATTTGTACAGAGATACATGAGATCTTCTTCTGCACCTTCCCCATTGAGCTATATGAGTGGTTGGCTAAATTGGCAAATAGTCAAGGAAGGTGGAAGCTCAATAATCCTATAGTGTGGAATCCAGAATTAGTGCGCCGATTAGAAGCTTCTGAAAACAAGATCACATAGGCTATTGATCATTGGATCGACCGAATTATAGGGGGATTTTTTATAGAATTTGTAGTTGATACCTCAGTGTTGGGAATGGGTCCCATGGGGGTCAATTTTGGGGTTAAAACCCCAAATTTTGGGGCAGAAGGCCGGAAGTTTGTATAAATAAATGTAAAGTCTCTGCATTTTGTGGTCACAGAGTGCGAAGATATTAAGACTCAAAAGGGATTATCTTCCCTTAGTCTAGATAGGTTGTGTTTGTTTTAGAGATCCACCCTTGGTCCGCGGACCATGGGATTGTATAAAAAGGAGGTCTTAGAGGAGTCTAAGAAAAGGTAGTAAGTGAAGTAGAAGTATTGGATGAGTCTGTAAAGATCTAAGAGCGAGAGTCTTAGTGTAGGAAGAGGCTCTACAACTGAGTGCGTAGAGGCCTAGGGTAGAATTCTGTAGCTGAGTGCGTAGAGGCCTAGGGTAGAATTCTGTAGCTGAGTGCGCAGACCCCTACAACTGTGTGCATAGGGCGGATAGAGTCTGTATTGAAAATCTAAATCATCAATTAAGAGAAGTATTATGAAATTACTATGTATTTTTCCTCTATGGATCCCATGTGATTATGCTATGTTAAGTTTGGGGTTTATGTTATAATGTTAATTTGATGTGCGAATATATTTTTTTCTATCTGTTATTTGAACACAAGTAGGAATATATGTTTACGTGAAGACAACCTTAATTGTATGATAAAGTTAGTGAAAATTTGAGATAATTTGGGAACATATACAACAAAATATTTACAAAGGTGTGTAAAAGCATGAATCATCGTTTAGGGTTGCGCAAAGGACGATCGTCTACCTTCGTGAGGGTTCTAAGAGACGAAAGAGAAATTACATCGATAAGCCCTAAAGGCTTATTGGTCTACAGGAAGGAAGGGTTTAAGGTATAAAATCGACATCACGACCATCTCAGGGTGCGTAAAATTAGACTGTGCACTAACGTGGTATATTAAGTATAGTATTGATAACCCAATGTTCGCATTGGAAGATATCCAGACTGCGTTGAATAGAGAATTCAGTAGACCTAAGTCTCAAGTGCAATCAATTGTGGGATTCAAGGAGATCATGATGAAGCCTGGGGAGGTGCACTGGGATTTGGATCAAAGATTGAAGTGTACGATCCATGAAGCCAACATGAACCTAACTAATGGGTAGCACCGCGAATGGTTCGTGGCCTCGCTCCTACCCCACCTAAGGGTTGCGCTATCACAATAGAAGATTAGAACCCAGGTAGAAGCTATGGAAATCACGACAAGACTGCATGAGACACCAATACAAGATGCTAATCTGGGGGTTCAACATATTCATGCATAGTTGCAGAACCTTTGCCTCGAAATGAAAAGTTTGAAGAAAGACAGAACAGCTCGGCTAGAGGCATGCGAAGAAGTTTGGTGTCTAAAATGCAAAGGTCAGGGGCTTGACAAGGATCACTGTCTAGTCTTTGTGAACTATGTTGCAGTAGGGGGACCAATGCCTCTAAGGTCGGAGGCTGCAGCAGGGCCAAGTGCAAGGCCCGCGCTATGGTGCGCTATATGCCAGGTAGCTGGGAAACATGTAACCAAAAATTTCCATTTGCTGCAGAAATTCATACAGACACCATAACAACTTTTCTGCAATTTATGTCAATCAGTAGGTCATGACGAGCATAATTGCCATAGTTACGAATTAATGATGGACAGGACACCTGCATATAGCGTGCAGGCATAAACACAGCCTCCGGACTAAGGAATTTAGGGAACGAGAGGTGAGTATCAGGGGAACGGCCGAGGCCGAGGTGGAGGGGGGCCTGGTAGAGGTCGAGGGCAGCTTATTTGTTACAGTTGTGGAGGATCAAGATAATATGTGAGAGAATGTCTGAACCCGACGCGACTGTCATGCTGCTACTATACTTAGCTTGACCATGCGACTGAGGATTGCCCTATATTGTTGGCTAAGATTCGTGAAAAGGGGGCGCAACCGAAGCAGAACCTCCAGATGATGAGAGTGAGCCTCACGAGGGAGACCCTAAGGTAAACATTATGCTGCGGACTGGAACGATGACTAGCAAGGATAAAGGGAAGCAACCTGCAGAAGGTGAGTGGGTCCACAAAGCACCTAAAAAGGAGACTGGGTTTGATTTGGAGCATGCAAATGAAACATTTATGGAAGCAAAGAAAAGCTTCACTGAGGCCCCTACTGTTGAACAGGTAAATCCCCTCTGCGGACAGAGGCGATCCCACTAGCCCAACATGGGTCTAGCAACAATCAATCAACGCTAACACGCAGGTTCCTAATTGCAAATCAAAGATCGATGATGAGGGCCTACCTGGATTCCAACGCTAATACTTGTAGAAGAGTCGTCGCTCCTGTTCCTTGCTCCGGCTGGTCACAATCCCCACGATCCTCATGAACGGACACCTGCACATTGCCAAAGAACGCACAAATACAAGAATAAATCCAATAGATGCAACTATATATCAGTCATAAAGGATATAACTCAATCATCATTATAAAGACAATAAGAGTGGAACCATAATGATAGTCGTCTATTAATGAATAAAAAGCAGAGAAAGATACAACCAAGGTTCTGACGTTGAACCTATTCTCTGGCTGGGCGAGCAGCTATGTATGCCTTGCAATAGACCTTCTCTCTCTCAGGATTCCGGCAACATAACCTCCCTATACTTCAAAATTCTTACTATCACTCTAGCATTACTCCAGCACTCACCAAAACTAGCTTGTCTAATGCATGAGGACAGGCTTTTATAGATGGAGAAGGGAGGAAGATTCAATGTACCAGGACGCCCATTGTGGATTGGCGTTATCTCTGAAAAGCTACTTAGGATAGGTGTCAAGGATAGATGATGACTCTCGACCTCTATCCGATGGATTCTTCCCTCAAAGAAATTCATGATAAGAGAGGAAAAAACATATGGGTGCGCGTTGGCCAAAAATCATTACCAAATTTAGTTGGCGCGGGTGTTGCTCTAGGACAGAGCACCTATGGGCGCGCCCCCTTTTGAGGATCTTAGTGATTGGCGCGGGTAAGACACTGTGTACCTGCGCCAATGGAAAAAAGGTACTTTTCAGGGATAATTTGCAGAAGGTGTCTTCAGGGAACATGAAGTACATACTCAGGGGAACATAATGCAAGTGTTTTTAAGTTATGTCACTGGTCACGGGTCCCGGAATGTATCCTCCAATGTACGAAAACAAGGGTAACAGGGACGGTGACCAACGGTGACAAAATTACTGTGTAACAGATGCCCCCTAAAGCATGAGGCCCGAGAGAGAGAGGGGTGAAATGCTTTACAAGAATATATATAGCTACCGCCGAGAATCTGCATTGAGAGATACAATTGATAATTCAAATACATGATGTACGTGGTATGGTCGCAGCCATCCATAAGAGAGTACTTGATAATCTGGATCCGTAGCATGGACGCAGCCATCTGGTTAGGATCAATGAATTAACTCAGGTATGTTCGCAGCCATCCAGTGAATGAGTCATGTCTCAAAAATCACGCCTGGATTACAACAGACACAATCCAGGGTCTTGCGCTCCATCTCGACCCGAACAGAAGTACAAGTTCAAGCATGTGAACATGTGAGCTGAAGTCGAACATGCATCAACATCGTCTGATTACCAGTCAATATTGGGAAACGTTAACAGACGCGAGAGGTACCACCAATAATGACAATGGCCCTCAAGGTACTATAGGTACAATCTACGGCGTGTGAATTAATGAGCCGGTGTCGAACACCCGTAGAGTCATCCGATCGGAGGCCAATGATGAAAACCTCGCGTCAAACATGAAGAACCTACCATTGAGGCATGCAGGCTCCAAGGTACCAGAAGGGAGTCTCTAGGTCACTTTCCTGGATAATGAGCTGAAGTCAACAGGGAGTGATCTTCATTGAAGGTGGGCCATAATGTTTCCCACATCATTGACACGAGACGGAAAGAGACAATGTTGTGTGAATTAAGATTGTATGAACTATCAAACGGAGGTTGTTTTTTTTTTTTAGAGGTCAACTTCTCTTGAACATATTGGCAGCACGATAGTGGAATTGGCAGTATTTGACATCGATGGATCAGAGGTCATGATGACGAGGCAATGAGCAGATGAGATGTCAAATAGGATTACCCAAACCCATGGAGGCAAGTGAAAAATGAGATGAGATATCCCCACCCCGACACGAAAGCAAAGAGAAGTGCCATGTTCAAGAGCGACATACTGCCGAACGACAATAATTTGGTTCCAAAATTTCCTTTTCCCCTCACCATTTCTGGCAAGTACCAATTATTTTTAACAAGCCTTGATGGGGATAGCATAATGCTTGTGGTGTGTCCATTTTCGACAAAATCCGATGTCATCAGGTTTTAACGAGTCTGACAAAGGAAGAACTCGACGTCTTTTCATAGTTTAGAGAGTTGAAAAAGACAGCAGAAAAGGAAACTCCAGGGAAATGTCCTTTTCGTAAAGTTGTGTCTCTCGGGGCCGAAAAAGTATAAAATAATGCCCGAAAGAACCGCTCCGACCATTAATGATCAAGGAGTCTTTTCCCCATAAATAGTGATTTTCGACCTGGAAAAAGTAATAGTGATCAAAACCCACGTCGTTTCGTAAAACCATTAACGAGTTTGAAAACGACAAAACCCGGTAATCTTTTTATGTTTTAACGGTCAACAAAAGAACTTAAAACGACCGCCCCTTAGTAACGTTTAACGAGCAAAGAGGAATAACTCGGAAATCTTTTCCTCTTTAAAAGGTCAGGAAAAGAGCTAAAAGCAGACCGTAAAGTAACCTTTTCTCGTGTTTTACCAAGCTTGAAAAAGTTGAAAAAGAGCTCGTTTGATTGCGTTGAGTTGCACCAATCCCTGTCATCATACAAAAACAGCGTAAAACCCACTTCGACATGAAAAATATCCCAAAAATACTCGAAAATATCATTTCTAATGTATTTTTAGGTCAAAAAATGTTATAAATAGTGAAATGGTAAAAAATAAACTTACTTTTTACTTTTTACCTTGTGAGTTTACTATTGGAGGGTTTTTGGTGCAAATTTCAACTGCTGATTGCGATCAATCCAGGAGATCATTCGAGCCGCCGTCTGCAACAGGTAAGAGGCCTCATCCTTAGCTCTGTTTTCATTCCATTTTTTAAGATTTTTATCCATAATTCAGCTCCCTGCAAGGGGATTTGCAAATTCATAGGGTTGCGCCATTGGCGCGAGTTTCCCGCGCGGGACCGTGCCAATGGTGTTTTTTCCCTACAGGGGTTGTGCCAACCGCGCGATCTCAATTTTCTACCAATTTGACAGATGAAATTGCAAAATTTTCTTTTCATCAATGATCTAATGATTGAGATTTCACCTTTGGTTGCAGGGTTTTCTCAGAATGGTTCTAGAATGGAAAGAACGGGAGCATAATGACGTGGATGCCATGGCATTGGAGGATGATGACTGTATGAATGCTCTGAGAGACTATGGCTTGAAGAAATTCTTCCACACCTCATACTTACGTGCACAACTTGAGCTACTACGTTTCATCGTGGATGCTTGGGATACATAGGATCAGGTATTTCGCCTGAAAGACCACACATTGGAGTTAGATGTTTCCGATGTCTACTTTATCACTGGACTATCACGGCAAGGTGCACGGCCCATCTTGACTGGTAGTCGGCCTTCTGGAGAGAAGATAGGGGAGGTGATGGAACGAGTGTGTCCTGGGGCACGGTTTGGAGCAAACAGCAAGAAGGTAGATATTAACACGGCGCCCGACCTAGTACTACGAGTGATCTTATTCACTATCACCGGGACAGCTGGGGTATAGGCGCCCCACGAGGCCAGCAAAAATCATTTGCTGCTGGCCACTGAGTGTCTCCAGCCTACACTATTTGATTGGGCCACGGCAGTGACAACCAACATCAAACGACAGCTTACCAAGTGTAAGTGTGATGGAAACAAACAATTCGGATATGGATCGATCGTGGTGACTTTCTTCCTGGAGCGACTACCGATATTCCAGGTACAGGGGGGTATAGTGGCAAATCCAGTGTTACGGGAACCGAGGTTGCATCGATGGGCAGAACTCATGCCCAGAGGAGGAGGGGGCCAGCAAATGTCCTGGAGGCCCGAGTTCTTTATCTGGCTCTGTCACCAGATGATTGTCATTGAGGACTGGCCCTATGCAGGCACAGATTTCACTGGAGATCCCGATCTCCCTCTGCCTGCCGGAGAGGATTGGGACGAGGAGCTAGGTAAGAACTCTTTGTTTTTTAACGTTTTTTATGTATTTAAGTTTTTTTTTTGTTAATAGATGCTTATCTCTTACAGCGTCCATATATGTATGCAGATGTTGGTGTAGAGAGACCAGCTGACTTGCCTCATAACATGCGGAGAGCACAACCTGCAGCGGACCCTCAGGTAGAGGGTGAGGACGACCTAGTACAGAACCTTGAGGCACTTACTCGAGGTATTCCAGATTATGGCAGATTGGCGGACGTGCCTAGAGCATACCAGAGGCACACGGTGGGAGTATCTACTCGTGTCCATCGTCTGTTGAGACGTTTGGTGCGAGCGGTGACATGCTATCATGAGCATCACCGTGATTAGACGCCTAGGTTTCCTTTTTGCATGTTTTTGAGGAACATGTTGTCAGCGGTTGTATGAGTTTTGGACATGTATTATTTTTTGGATTATGTAACGCGTGGGGCGCGAACATTTTGACACACACACACACACACACACACACACATATATATATATACATATGTTTATGGTTTATTATTGTGTTTTCATGTGCTTGCTTGCATAATGTTTTATTTACAAATTACGCAAATGTCTATCTAATACATGATTGACCAATGCATCAGATAATGTGTTTAATTGTCGTGGAATATGCTGATATGTAATGAACTCAAAATTCCTCTCTAACAATCTTACACGTAGATACAACCTTAGAATATGATGGTCTCTGACGGAATAATGCCTATTGAGCTGGTGGACGACAAGTTGAGAATCCAGGTTTACCACCAATGCCCGAATGCCAAGATTAATTGCTTCAGCGAGGAGCTCGATTACGGCACAATATTCGGCGACATTATTAGTGGTACGACCCAAACAGACACCTTGAAGATCTATCAGTCCACCATGAGGATCATAGATCACCCATGCCGCAGAGGACAAGTTGCGAGTACTGCGACGGGCACCATCAGCGAAACCAATATAAGGCGTATTAGACATCTGCACAAGAAGCGAAAGACACAATAAGCGACAATCAAGCCTATTAAAATTTTGACACACATACACAACACACTTGATAGAGTACATGTATATACAAAATGAAGTGTACCAGCATCACGCATAGTACTTTTTCAAATACAGCCCGTTTCGGGGCTGTGCGAGAGGGTTCCCTTCATAATCAATCAGCTCATAGGCCCCTTTTTGCAAAACTTTCTTGACAATGTAAGGGCCTAGCCACATAGATTTGAGCTTTCCTGGTCCTAGCTTATCGTTTGCCTGATCGTATAGCAGAACTAAGTCTCCCTCGTTAAAAGAACGTAGACGTACAGTCTGGTCAAAGTGAGATTTGACTTGCTTCTTCTGTGTTTCAATGGCCAAATTGGCTAGGTGACGAGTCTCATCTAGAGGTTCCAGATAAAGGAGACGTTCTTCTAATGGGGTGGTGTTGGGAAGTAGCTCGACAGCTAATTTTAACGAAGGGATTTCACACTCGATTGGAAGGGTAGCCTCTAGTCCATAGACTAGTTGGAATGGAGTGAAACCAGTGGCATCCTTCACAGAGGTTCAGTAAGCCCACAAAGCAGGGAACAACATCAAATGCCAGTTAGACTTGTGCATGCCAACAATATGCTGAAGCATTGTAACCAAAATCTTATTGATCGCTTCAACTTGGCCATTGGACTGAGGGTAGTACGGAGTAGAACTATCGTGCTTTAGGCCTAGCTGGGTTGTTAGTTCCGTCATCATATGATTCCGGAGATGCTTTTCGTGATCAGTGACGATGGCTTGAGGGATGCCGAATCGCGAAATAACGTGGTTGAATAAAAATTGCGTCGCTGTGTGACCGTCTTCATTCAGTGTAGGCATCGCCTCGGCCCATTTAGTAAAGTAATCGACGACAACGATGATAAACCCATGCCTCCCGGTCGAGCGAGGGTTACAGGTCACATAACCAATGCCCCATTTTGCAAAAGGGCCGACGGTAACAACAGGGTGCAAAGGGGCGGGGGGTGCTCACATCTTCCGCTGGAATATCTGCCACTCATGACAGGAACGGACAGCAAGAATGCAATCCTTAAAGATAGAGGGCCAAAAGTAGCCAGCACGGAGGATTTTTTGGGCAGTTGCATATCCGGACATGTGACCATCACAAGCACCTGAGTGGCAGTCATTCAAGACTCGCTCAGCTTCCTCGTGAGTAAGACAACGGCGGAGAACAGAGTCGGCGCCGAGGCGATATAAGGTATCCCCAATGATACGATATGGTTGAGATTGATGATGAATCCTTCGTCGAGCGTCTTTAGAAGTGCCCGAGAAAAAGGAGGAGGTTTGCAAATATATAAGGATGTCACCGTACCAGGGGTCGAGGGTGCTGATGAGAAACAAAGTCTCATCCGGAATTTGATCTTCTGTATGAGAGGGCGAAGAAGAAGATGGCAAAGAGCAAATTAACTCAACAAAAACGAGCGATTTCTTTGACTTGGCGGTAGCGAATTCCAAGTCAAACTCTTGGAGGATGACAATCCACTTTGAGTGCTTGCCCCCCAGCAGTTGGCGTGACAAGATATACGTCATGGGGTTGCAATCGGAAATCACAGTAGTAGTACGCAGTAGAATATAGTGACGGAAATGTTGGACAGCGCAAACGGCGGCTAACACCAACTTCTCAACATGAGCATATCGAGTTTCCGTATCTAAAAGGTTTCTGCTGAGATAATAGATAACATGCTCAGTGTGATCGTCGTCGGTTTGAACAAGAACCGTGTCGATAGTGGTGTCGGCAGCAGCTAAATACAGGGTGTAGTCACGATGATAGTTTGGAGGGCGAAGCAATGGAGCAGAAACAAGGAGACCCTTGAGTCGCTCAAAAGATTCTTGGGCCATGGTATCCCAATGAAAAGGGACATCTTTTTTAAGTAATCGTGTAAAGCCTTTAGCCACCTCAGCATAGTTTGGAATGAAACGACGTAAAAAATTCACTTTACCTTGCAAGCTCTGTAATTGTTGTAAGGTAGCAAGGGGAGGAAGATTGAATATGGCTTCGACTTTGAGGGGATCCAGTCGGATGCCCTCATGGGAGACGACAAATCCTAGAAGTCGACCCGATTCTACGCAGAAGACACACTTGTGAGGATTAAGCCTGATTCGGTAGCATCGACAGCAAAGAAATATCTCGCGAAGGTGAGTAGGGTGGTCCTGACGCTTGGCTGAATGAGCTGGAAGATCATCCAGGTATGGCTGTACAATGTGTCGTATGTCATGAAAAGCGTAGGACATTCCACGTTGGAAGGTAGCGTCGGCATTCTTTAGACCGAAAGGGAGCTTCTTATAGGCAAAAGTACCCCATGGACAGATGAAAGCGGTCTTGTGTTGATTAGCGGGAGCAATATTGATCTGGTTGTAACCAGAAAAACCGTCCATAAACGAATACATCTCGCTTCCCGCACACTCGTCAATAATCTGATCAATGAATGGTGTGGGGAAATTATCTTTAGGACAGGCCCGATTAATATCACGATAATCGACACAAACACGGATAGTTCCCTGTTTCTTAGTGACAGGTACAATATTAGAAACCCAATCTGTGAGCGGGATAGGATAAATAAAACCGGCTTTAAGAAGCTTCTCTACTTCGGCCTTGATCGCTACAGCCTTTCGGGGGTGTACCTGACGTAAACGTTGACGAACAGGCTTAGCACCTGGGTACGTGATGATTTCATGCACCACTATGCTAGGATCAATGCCGGGCATTTCTTCATAGGACCAAGCAAAAACATCACGAAATTCGCGAAAAAGGTTCGAATAAAGTCGAATCTCCTTTGGAGTACAAGTGACTCCAATGTGAATGTGTTCGACGATCCCTGGTTTGATAGAGATGTCGATGGGTTGGGTTTGTGTAATGTTTGCCATATTACCTTCAGAAGAGGCTTGATAAACTTGAATAGGTGACTGAAGGAATCGAAATGGGAAACAAGGAGCAAACCGCTGGATATAAGTCGACATATCCTGAGGGACAGAGAGCAACGAGGAACGATGGTGGGTATCGTGCCAAGGAGGTTCCTCGAGAGACATAGTCTCAATAATAGCTTCGTCGGAAGAAAATGTTTCTTTTAAAGGAT
>APFE030527998.1:0-19797 GCA_000404065.3 Pinus taeda
TCAACATAACTTGAAAATGTCAATTACAATAATCTTAGAAAATTATTTCAAAACATTGAACATATATAAGATGTTGAACAATATCTAGAAAAAGAAAACATGTTGAAGCCTAAAAGGCTAGTTAAATATATCCACATGTAGTGGAGGTATCTCAACAATAGAATCTGCATTCAGAATAAGTGAAAAAACATTTCCATTTTCAATGAAATCATCAAAATCTTGAATTGTTTCTATATAGAAGCATGACGCTCCGACCACGGATAGTCCATCAACAATTGTTGTATGACACAATCTAGTCAACAAATCATACACCTTCAATTGCACTTAAAAAAAACCCAGCATAAGGACTTTTCCTTCAACTAAGCGTAAAGGAAGGTACATGAACATTTCTTATGTATATCTACGAAGATCTCTTTAAGCAAAGACCATCTATACCACCAATCATCTTCAAAATATTCAATACTTCGCTCTTTCAAGCCTCCACCAAATTCAAAATTTTCTATCCCTTCAAGTGACCAAAATGAGACTAAACCATTATTAACAACACAAACAAGTTGATTCTTATATAAACCTAATGTCATACATTGTATGTCAATAATAGGAAGAAATGAATATCCCCATTTGTTTGTATTCAAATCCATCCAATAGATATTGTAACCATATGTAGGGTAATCTTTGTAATATTTATCTAGACATGCCCAATAAAACTTTTATTTAAAGTATATAGCCTCCTTTGGTGGTGTTACGCCACTGTATGGAAGCTCCTTGCTCTTCCAAAACTTCCGAACACTACTAAAAATGATAAAATGTGAACCGATGTCTTTTGAAACATGTTTCAAGGATACCCATTCATACTTTTGTGGACTACATTTTTGCAACAAAGAGAAGAATCCTGACTCCCCAAGAGTAAGAAATCCAAGATTTATAAACATTTTTTTAAATGGGTTGACAAAGACATAATTTTTTGTATGCAAATAACTTCCAGGCGTGCTGAAAAAAATACTTGATTCCCCTGTACATTGAATTCTATATCGATAATGAAGAAAATGAAAAACCATGGAAGACAACTGACCACTATTGATAAGGTGTGATCCTATGTAGCAGTCATGGGAGAAAGGAACTGGAAAATAAATAAATTTAATCTCTTTCTCATTGCATCAATTGCAACTCATGAGAAAAAGCGTGTTTTCCAAAATAAGACACCATTCTCTACCAACCAACTTAAATTTCATCAATACTGATAAAGGAAGCCAATGAAAGATAAGCTCAATAATCTCAAATGGGAGGAATTTACTAATAGTGGGATCCATACACAAACCAACAACTATCGCTACGAACAAAGGAAATATTTTGTTCCCGACCGCAAAGAAAAACAAAAAATGTATCCATGACAATAGCGACAACATTCATTGACTATTCTAATGTGAAAGTTGATTGCGAAAACAATCCACATTCACAGATTAGTCATTACTTGGATGCTATAGACTTCAGCATTACAATAAAAAAATAAAATAGTGTAACGTTAACTTCATATTAGGAAAAAACACATTGCAATACAAATTTTAAATTTTTGTAATAATAACTAAAATAACCATGGAAATTTGAAATTAATAAAACTTAAAATTTATAATTTCTAACATCTTAAATTCATATGACAATTAAGCACTAAAAAAAATAAAATTATTATTACAATAAAATTATTACACCCTAAGTTACACATGAATCATCATAACCTCATTTTCATATTCACAAAATCTTTCAAACAATGCAATGTTCAACTATGTTTATCCATGATTGATTTTAATATTAATAGAAAATTTGTCAGAATACGACGTTAACAATTGTTGAGCATCGTTGATGGGTCGATATGCATTGTACAGTTTATGAAGTATTATTCATCATTATTGAGGATGGTTGACGATTAAACCCTAAAATAAACATGATTGACCATCCTTCACAACGACTCATTTTTGTATTCAGAAAATATTTTTCAAAATGTCACGTCAAGACCATTATTGGTTTTAATATTGAGACAATCATCGAATAATGGTTGACCATCATTGACTATCATCAACATTTGATCCTAGATCTTTTACTTATAGACACATTAGAATTACATGAAACATAGCATATTAACCATATTAACCATGGAACTACTTATAGACACATTAGAATTACATGAAACAGAGCTTATTAACCGTGAAACTACTTATAGACACATTAGAATTACATGAAATAGAGCTTATTAACCTCCCCATGAAATTTGGGAGGTACTTATTGCTTGCTGTCAAATTTTCCATGCTTCGTGATTATTAAATTTGAATGACTACTGAATGCTTGAGTGGTGGCTGCCCAGTAACCCACTTAAACAGGTTTCAACCATATAAATTAAATGCAATTTTTTTAATTAATCAATTTAATTAAAGAGTTAGAAAAAGCATGCCTAATTAGAAAATAAATTTCAACTTATTCGTATATTTCTTCATGATAACTGGATATCAGAATTAGAGACACTCAAGTTCTTAAAATTAAAAACAATCACAAATTAATAAATTATATATATATAAATCAATTAAATTATCAAGACAAAATAATATATAAGCTAATATATATCTAAAATAAAAACTGATAGAAGTTAACTAATGGAATAGCGATAGGTATCAAATTTATGATACATCTCAAATTTCTCAAATTAAACAACAGAAAAATTAATTTAAATAACATTATTAAACTATTATATTATATTATATTAAACAAAATAATATATAAGTTAAATATATCTATATTTTAATAAAAACTAATATGTAAGTTAACTATATCTAATAGAAGCGTGCAGAGCGCCAATCTCGCGGTGAAATTTCAGGGCAGAGAAGCCAAGACTTCAAAATTCATAGAGTGGATCCAACCCAGGATGCTATGATCTGTGAATTTATTTAAGAAGGCGGACGCGCAACGGATGAGTAACAGAACAAGGAGAAGGGGTTCATGAAACGCTGAGAGTGTTTTGCCTGCAATTAAAACCCCCGTGGTGTAAGTGATAAGGAGAAGAAGAGGAGTAGTTTAGCGTTGAGTTTCTTTTCCCTGCAACTCATCTCAGAAAAGAAAGAAAGAAAGAATGTATCCCTCCCGTACTGAATAAGCTTTGGCGTAGCCTTACATAGAACTCTTTTCAGAATTTGATCTTCTGGATTTGTCTCATTCATATTGATTAGAAGATCCATGTGAATGATTGGAAGATCCATGTTTGAAACAGGATCAGTCTTATTCATCATCAAAATACTAAATCTCAGTTACCGATTTTAAATGTATTACAACAAACTAAAATATCATTTTCAAAATTAGACTAGTTTCCTCTACCTTCATATTGTATTGTTACTCTCCAGCTTGCGCGGAGAGTGGAACTCTGTACGCTTTGCCGCTCTGTTTTACGGGCTGCACCTTCTTTTATTCATGTTTCTACAGAAAGAAACTGCGCTCCAAATTCAATTTGGCAGAAAATCCTTGTGGAGATTGCCTTGTTCACTGCTTCTGCGAGAGTTGTGCCCTATGTTAGGAATACAGAGAACTCAGAAACCGAGGGTTTGACCCCTCTCTCAGTAGGTGATCTTCTATTTATTTCCATAGTTCATGGCAGGAGTGTAGATGGGACTTGGTTTTATTGTTTCTTAGGTTTTAAAAATGGTTCTGAACACGCAGGGTGGGTGGGAAATCTGGAAAAGCAGAATCAATCAGTATTCCAGGCAACGAATGCCACAGCGCCTCCTATGAATCAAGCTATGGAGATATAGTTGAAGATATCTGACCAGTCAAGCTACAAACAAACAAATGATAATGTCCCAGCTATTCCGCGAATGTGGTGTACTGTACATGTGATATCATATAACTAGTTTATTAATATTAAAATCATGTTTATATTTCTCAAATTTCCAGTCTTATTTGGCATCTGTGTCGTGCACAGATCGATCCATCTGTTTTGATATTGAACAGTAAGGCAGGCTCCTATATTTGGATCATCGGGAAAATGTAGTTTTTATGGATATTTTTCACTATACTCGACCTATTTATGTAACATGTCTTTTATATTATCTTAATATAGAAAATTATGGACCTATTTATGTAACATGTCTTTTATATTATCTTAATATAGAAAATTATGGTTTTTCCTTCTGAAAAAAACTAGTTTATTAATATTTGAGTTACACGCTTTTAAATCTCTAATACTTCACAATAAACAGGGAAATGTGTGGAGATGGGATTTTGTACATCTACTTATGATTTTAAAAGAGTTAAGGGTTAATTGGAGTTTTTTTGTTCGTTGGATTGAATGATCGTTTTTTTTAAGATTTAAATTCTGGTTGATTGCTAGTTATATGATCAGCTCTGAAGCTTTCATGAGTAAGAGTTCAATTTTTTTTTGTTAGTGATACCATGAGCTTCGTGGCTTTATCATTTTCGTTGTAAGGGTTCTGAATCCATTTCTTTTATTGGTTTAATAAAAAATTAGATTTATCCAAGTCAAGAGGATTGAACAACCTCATTCTTACCTAGTGATTAAGAAGGGCAGACTATTTTCCTTTAAATAAAAATAAAAAATTATAAGAGTTAAGGCTTGTGAATAATTTATTGTTGATTTATTAATTTCTGGCTTATTATAAATATTAAGTGGTAGGAATTTTTTTTAACCTTATTATTTATAAAGTATAATTTTTAAACTAAATTAAATTTATGTTTATATATATATATAATTTGAATATAGAATTTGAGTTAAATAAAAGTAAGTTTAAGTATATTAGAGGAAAGCAATATAATTCATTTTATATTATATAATATATATTCATGGTGAATAGTCATTTGGGAAAAAAAATAGTGTTTGCTAAATTATTTCAACAAAATTTATATAATTTAACAAAATAAACTATTTTAAACATTAAAACATGAAAAGCAACTATATGTAATAGATAACCTAATATCAAACCAAAAATAAGAGTTTATTCAACAAGTCTTCAAGGAAACATCAAGATTAACTTAAACCTAATCTATATCAACAATATTTTGCTTACCATATTTTATGACAGCAAAGCAATTAATAAGATTTGTATTATTTTTTACTCCAACTTGTGAAAGAATTTGGATTTGAATCTCTTTTCATTAAAAAAACAATTAAATTTAAAATTTTACATGCGAATTAAAAACAATAATTTTCAAAGCATCTAAATCATTCTTTACAAAAATCTAAATCATTTATTTCCCTAAACCATCTAATATGTTATTACTGAATCATTAAACTTCTTTCTTAATAAACTTATCTATTTGAAATTAATTAACATGTATATTGAAGATACATGTTTATTATGTATGGAATAAATAAAAAATTATAAAAAAATTTAGAAACAATTAAAGGATTTCATTTTTATTGTATATGAACTTAGCTAAATTAATATGTAATGAAGATATATGTTTATTGTGAATAGATTAAACAAAAAATTAGATATTTTTTTGAAAAATTCAAAGGATTCTATTTTTATAGTATATGGATGTAGTTAGATTAACATGTAATGAAAACACATGTTCATTGTGTATTGATTAAACAAAGAATTAGATAAACTCCATATAGGATAAGCGTTATGGAGCAGAAGAAGAGTAATTTAGCGTTGAGTAACTTTTCCCTGGAACTCAACTCAATTCAGAAAAGAAAGGAAGTATGTATCCCTCCATTGATGGACAGCCTAATCATGCAGGTGGATCTCATAATTATCAGAATCCTTCCCACCCAATTCTCATAATTAGCAGAATCCTTCCCACCCAATTCATCGGTACCCGCGACTTGCAACAGTTGGTGTTCCGGCGGCTTCCGATGCATACAATAATACTAATAATTACCCTCAAATGGCTCTTCAGCAGAAGGGGGGACATCCCTCCACATGGACCACTGGACTTTGTGGCTGCATTGAAGATTACATTTGTAAGTCTATTTTCTTTTCTTACCTCTATCACAATTGTTATATGATTAATTGTTATATGATTTATTGAATGGTAAGTATTTAGTTATTGAATGGTAAGTATTTACTCATTAACTGAATGAATGACTATGGGAGGTTGTCTCACATGTTGGTGCCTTGCATCGACTTCGTCCACATTGCCGAAATTGTTGGGGATTTTTCTGGTAAAATCCGAAAAACAAACAATTGACTGAATAGAGAGCAATGCTCTGGTTTTCTCCTCACGATCTTTTGCACATGGAAGCAAATGAAATTTTTGAGAACAGAGGTTTTTCACACCAATAAAACTTTTATATTCATTAATAAAAAGACTGATATATATTTCTTCCTCTTACTCTTAGGGATTCACCAAAAACTTTTAACCAAAAACAAAATTACTCTGTCTCTGTTGCAAATGATTTTTACACTTCTATGTAAAATCTACATTCACATTTACTACTATAAAAGGGGCTTTTACATTTACACATTTACCACTGTAAAATGAAATTCTTACATATGTTGTAAAAATTTCTTACATAACATTCAGTGTGGCGTGAAAAACCATTTCTTTACTCACGAGTCACACCATTTATAATGTAGTTTAATACAATTCTTCTTTCGCTCTTATTGCAACTTCCTTCCCTTCGTTTTAACAACCCAAAAAAATTACATCACGCTGCTGCTTATTGGCAAATTACATATTCATATAGTAGCTGTTATGTTTCACACTCCTTTGTGTTTCACATCATGCTAGTCCGTGTGCTCCCCTTTACATTTTTACATTACAATACTCAAAAGCGAATGAAGACAAAAACCAAACATATACCAAAACCAAAAAAAAATTTAATGATAGGTTGACTTACCCATACCTATCTTTAAATTCACCATACTTCTGTGGAAACAAAAATTAAAATATTTACTAGTCATCCTACCAACAATATTAAAGTTCATTGATTACTTTTACGACGGTCAAACAAAAAGTTCAAGCAAGTTGATGAAGATGACAAAAAGTTCAAGCAAGTTGATGAAGATGCATGTCCGTTGACCTGATCGGACGCAATTCGCACACCAAGCTCACACAAACCAATCGAAGCTTACTGTCCGGGGAATGTGTGGTTTTGTGTTCGTACACACGACGCGTGTCAGTTAGTCGCCGTGTTCGGAGGCCCTTGACAAATACAACCTTTTGCAAAAAGCGGTGTGAAATGAATTTGTGGTTTTCTGAAGTGGTTTTGCTGGAGTTAATGCGGGCAGTTGGAAATTAATATTTCAACACTCCCCCTTAATTTCAACTACTGGGCATTCAGTCATCCTCAAACATTTTCTCAAAAAACTCAAAGCTTTTCTAGTCCAGTGGCTTTGTCAAAATGTCTGCAACCTGTTCTTGAGTCCTGCAATGTTCTAAGGAAATTTCTCCATTGGTCACCAATTCTCTGATGTAACGAAATCTTGTGTCAATATGTTTCGTTCTCTTATGAAACACTAAATTCTTTGATAATGCAATAGCTGAGCTATTGTCACAAAAAATCACTGTTGCTTTTGCTTGCTCTTGGCCTAAGCTCCTGAACATCATTCTCATCCAAACTGCTTGACATGCTGCTGTTGTAGCTACCACATATTCTGCCTCTGCTATAGACAATGCTACAATGGACTGCTTCTTAGAAGCCCATGAAATGGCTCCTGAACCCATGTGAAAAACACAACCGGAAGTGCTTTTCCGATCATCTACACTTCCAGCCCAAACACTATCAGTGTATCCAACTAAATCTGAATGTTCTGAGACATTATATAAGATGCCAAACCTTTTAGTACCTTTGACAAACCTCAAAATTATCTTTGCTGCTTGCCAATGTGCTTCCTTTGGCCTCTCCATGAATCTGGAAATTAAACTAACAGCAAACATTATGTCAGGTCTAGTTGCAGTTAAATACATAAGGCTGCCAACTATACTCTTGTACAAAGTAGGATCAAAATCCTTGCTGCTGTCCTCTTTGCTGAGTTTTAATCCCATTACTGTGGGAGTGATTGCTGCCTTGCACTCTTGCATATTAAATCTTCCGAACACTTCATTTACATATCTTGCCTGAGAGATAAAAATTCCGTTTTCATTTTGATCTACTTCTATTCCTAAGAAGTATCACAGCAAACCCATGTCAGTCATTTCAAATTCCTCTTTCATGACTGTTTTGAAATTTTCAATGAGGTAGTCATCATTACCTGTAAAAATCACATCATCAACATATAACACAACAATTAGCAATTTACCATCTTTTTCTTTGATGTAGACTGTGGGTTCTCCCTCACACTTGTCAAATCCATTCTCTAGTAGATAGGAGTCTATTCTACTGTACCATGCTCTTGGACCAATCAAATCTGTCCATGTGTCCTCATCTGTGTGACCAATCAAATCACATGTGTGAAGAATGAGTCAATATTTTCTGACTCTTTCATGTTCAGATTCTCAAAATCTCTCCGCAGCAACTGTAGTTTTACTGTCTTCACTTTCTCCATGCCTTGATAGGCTGTTTTGAGAGTTTTCCACGCTTCTTTGGATGTATTAGCTGCTGCTATCCTTGGAAACACACTCTGGTCCACTGCTTGATACACAAATACAAGGGCTTTTGAATCCTTCTTCCTATTGCTCTTTAATAGATCTTTCTCTGCCTGAGTTAATCTATTAAACTCATTTTCATCTGCTGGTTCTTCAAAACCATCTTGAACTAATTCCCATAAATCTTGACAGGCAAACAGGGCTCTCATGGTTATTGCCCAATAGTCATAGTTTTTCCCATTGAACTGTGGGAATTGAGGATTAAACATCCCCATGCTGGTGCTGGTGCTGGCCATCCTAGCACTCTTTAACTATGCTACTAAATCCTTGACTGTGTATTTTAGAATACTGACTATTTCTTCAGTAGTTACACAAAAAAAAAACTTTGAGGAATACCTGAATCATTTTGCCTGAGACTTCACTTTGCTAGGGAAGATTTACTGCTACAACAAAACTCCTCCCTTCAGCTTCTTTGACACCTTCAAAGAGCCTAGATCTGCTCTGATACCATTGTTGGGGATTTTTTTGGTAAAATCCCAAAAACAAACAATTGACTCAATACAGAGCAATGCTCTGTTTTTCTCCTCGGGATCTTTTGCACAAGGAAGCAAATGAAATTTTTGAGAACAGAGGTTTTTCACACCAATAAAACGTTTATATTCATTAATAAAAAGCTTGATACATATTTCTTCCTCTTACTCTGAGGGATTCACCAAAAACTTTTCACCAAAAACAAAATTACTCGTTGCAAATGATTTTTACACTGTTGTGTAAAATCTACATTCACATTTACTGCTGTAAAATGGGCTTTTACATTTACACATTTACCACTGTAAAATGAAATTCTTACATATGTTGTAAAAATTTCTTACATAACATTCACTGTGGGGTGTAAAACCATTTCTTTACTCACACCATTTATAATGTTGTTTAATACAATTCTTCTTTCGCTCTTATTGGAGCTTCCTTCCCTTCGTTTTAACAACCAAAAAAATTACATCACGCTGATGCGTATTGGCAAATTACATATTCTCAAAATACATACCATAGCTGTTATGTTTCACACTCATGTGTGTTTCACATTATACTAGCCCCTGCTCTGGTTTCGCACTCCTGTGCTCCCCTTTTCATTTTTACATTACAATACTCAAAAGCGAATGAAGACAAAAACGAAACATATACCAAAACCAAAAAAAAATTAATGATAGGTTGACTTACCCATACCTATCTTTAAATTCACCATACTTCCGTGCAAACAAAAATTAAAACATTTACCAGCCATCCAACGAATAATATTAAAGTTCATTAATTACTTTTATGACGGTCAAACAAAAAGATCAGGCAGGTTGATGAAGATGCATGTCCGTTGACCTGATGGGACGCAATTCTCACACAAATGTCACACAAACCAATCGAAGTTTACTGTCCGAGGAATGGGTGGTTTTGTGTTCGTACACAGGACGCGTGTCAGTTAGTCGGCGTGTTCGGAGGCCCTCTGACAAATACAACCTTTTGCGAAAAGCGGTGCGAAATGAATTTGTGATTTTCTGAAGTGGTTTTGCTGGAGTAAGTGCGGGCAGTTGGAAATTAATATTTCAACAGAAATAGCCGATAGTGGTGCTACATGTAAGTAGTAATTAATTTATTCTTCCATTAGTTTAACCGAAAATATGATTTTGCCAATTGAGCTATTTTCTTCTTTCTTCATGTTTTCATATTGTGTACTTCCGTTGCAGCTTGTGGCGTTAGTGGAGCTCTGTATGGTGTGCTACTATATTTTACAGGCTATGACTACTGTTATTCGTGTTTGTACATAAAGAAGCTGCAAGACAAATTCAATTTGGAATAGAGGCCTTGTGGAGACTGCCTTGTTCACTTTTGTTGCAAGTGTTGTGCTCTGAGCTAGGAATACAAAGAGCTCTAGAACAGAGGCTCTGATCCCTTTCTCCATAAGTTTCTTAATAAACTTATCTATTTGAAATTAATTAACATGTATATTGAAGATACATGTTTATTGTGTATGGAATAAATAAAAAATTATAGAAATTTTTAGAAACAATTAAAGGACTTCATTTTTATTGTATATGAAGTTAGCTAAATTAATATGTAATGAAGATATATGTTTATTGTGGATCGATTAAACAAAAAATTAGATAGTTTTTTAGGAAAATTGAAAGGATTCTATTTTTATAGTATATGGATGTAGTTAGATTAACATGTAGCGAAGATACATGTTCATTGTGTATTGATTAAACAAAGAATTAGATAAACTCCATATAGGATAAGCGCTATGGAGCAAAAGAAGAGTAATTTAGCGTTGAGTAACTTTTCCTTGCAACTCAACTCAATTCAGAAAAGAAAGGAAGAATGTATCCCTCCATTGATGGACAGCCTAATCATGCAGGTGGATCTCATAATTATCAAATCCTTCCCACCCAATTCATAGGTACCCGCAACCTGCAACAGTTGGTGTTCCTGCGGCTTACGATGCATACAATAATACTAATAATTACCCTCAAATGGCTCTTCAGCAGCACGGGGGACATCCCTCCACATGGACCACTGGACTTTGTGGCTGCATTGAAGATTACAGTTGTAAGTCTATTTTCTTTTCTTACCTCTATCACAATTGTTATATGATTAATTGTTATATGATTTATTGAATGGTAAGTATTTAGTTATTGAATGGTAAGTATTTACTTATTAACTGAATGAATGACTATGGGAGGTTGTCTCACATGTTGGTGCCTTGCATCGCCTTCGGTCACATTGCTGAAATTGTTGGGGATTTTTCTGGTAACATCCCAAAAACAAACAATTGACTGAATAGAGAGCAATGCTTTGTTTTTCTCCTCATGATCTTTTGCACAGGGAAGCAAATGAAATTTTTGAGAACAAAGGTTTTTCACACCAATAAAACTTTTATATTCATTAATAAAAAGCCTGATATATATTTCTTCCTCTTACTATGAGGGATTCACCAAAAACAAAATTACTCTGCCTCTGTTGCAAATGATTTTACACTGCTATGTAAAATCTACATTCACATTTACTACTATAAAAGGGGCTTTTACATTTACACATTTACTACTGTAAAATGAAATTCTTACATATGTTGTAAAAATTTCTTACATAACATTCAGTGTGGCGTGAAAAACCATTTCTTTATTCACACCATTTATAATGTTGTTTAATGCAATTCTTCTTTCGCTCTTATTGCAGCTTCCTTCCCTTCGTTTTAACAACCCAAAAAAATTACATCAAGCTGCTGCGTATTGGCAAATTACATATTCTCAAAATACATACAGTAGCTGTTATGTTTCAAACTCCTGTGTGTTTCACATCATGCTAGTCTGTGTGCTCCCCTTTACATTTTTACATTACAATACTCAAAAGCGAATGAAGACAAAAACCAAACATATACCAAAACCAAAACAAAATTTAATGATAGGTTGACTTACCCATACCTATCTTTAAATTCACCATACTTCTGTGGAAACAAAAATTAAAACATTTACCAGTCATCCTACGAACAATATTAAAGTTCATTAATTACTTTTATGACGGTCAAACAAAAAGTTCAGGCAGGTTGATGAAGATGCATGTCCATTGACCTGATCGGACGCAATTCGCACACCAAGCTCACACAAACCAATCGAAGCTTAGGGAATGGATGGTTTTGTGTTCGTACACACGACACGTGTGAGTTAGTCGCCGTGTTCGGAGGCCCTTTGACAAATACAACCTTTTGCGAAAAGCGGTGTGAAATGAATTTGTGGTTTTTTGAAGTGGTTTTGCTGGAGTTAATGCGGGCAGCTGGAAATTAATATTTCAACACTCCCCTTTAATTTCAATTGTTGGGCATTCAGTCATCCTCAAACATTTTCTCAAAAACTCAAAGCTTTTTTGGTCGAGTGGCTTTGTCAAAATGTCTGCAACCTGTTCCTGAGTCCTGCAATGTTCTAAGGCAATTTCTCCATTCCTCACCAATTCTCTGATGTAACGAAATCTTGTGTCAATGTGTTTCGTTCTCTTATGAAACACTGAATTCTTTGATAATGAAATAGCTGAGATATTGTCACAAAAAATCACTGTTGATTTTGCTTGCTCTTGGCCTAAGCTCCTGAACATCATTCTCATCCAAACTGCTTGACAAGCTGCTGCTGTAGCTGCCACATATTCTGCCTCTGCTGTAGACAATGCTACAATGGACTGCTTCTTAGAAGCCCATGAAATGGCTCCTGAACCCATGTGAAAAACACAACCGGAAGTGCTTTTCCGATCATCTACACTTCCATCCCAAACACTATCAGTGTATCCAACTAAATCTGAATGTTCTGAGACATTATATAAGATGCCAAACCTTTTAGTACCTTTGACATACCTCAAACTTCTCTTTGCTGCTTGCCAATATGCTTCCTTTGGCCTCTCCATGAATCTGGAAATTAAACTAACAACAAACATTATGTCAGGTCTAGTTGTAGTTAAATACATAAGGCTGCCAACTATACTCTTGTACAAAGTAGGATCAAAATCCTTGCTGCTGTCCTCTTTGCTGAGTTTTAATCCCATTACTGTGGGAGTGATTGTTGCCTTGCACTCTTGCATATTAAATCTTCCGAACACTTCATTTACATATCTTGCTTGAGAGATAAAAATTCCATTTTCATTTTGATCTACTTCTACTCCTAAGAAGTATCACAGCAAACCCATGTCAGTCATTTCAAATTCCTCTTTCATGACTGTTTTGAAATTTTCAATGAGGTAGTCATCATTACCTGTAAAAATCACATCATCAACATATAACACAACAATTAGCAATTTACCATCTTTTTCTTTGATGTAGACTGTGGGTTCTCCCTCACACTTGTCAAATCCATTCTCTAGTAGATAGGAGTCTATTCTACTGTACCATGCTCTTGGTGCTTACTTCAGCCCATAAAGAGCTTTCTTCAATTTGCACACTTTGTGCTCTTCACCTTTTTTCTCATAGCCTAGAGGTTGTTCAATATAAACCTCTTCCATTAATACTCCATTCAGGAATGCTGACTTCACATCCATTTGGTAAACTTTCCACTTGTTTTGTGCTGCTATGGACAGCACTGCTCTCACGGTTTCCATTCTTGCAACCAGTGCGACAGTTTCCTCATTATCTCTCCCATACTGCTGCTTGTATCCCTTGACAACCAGCCTTGCCTTGTGTCTTTCTATCTTGCCTTCAACATTGCACTTGCTTTTATAAACCCATTTGACTCCAATGACTTCTTTACCTTTTGGTAGATCAAACAAATCCCATGTTTTGTTTCTCTCTATGGCATTCATTTCCTCATCCATAGCTTCTATCTATTTCTTATCTTTAATTGCATCTTCGAAATGAATAGGGTCATCAACATGACAATACAAGGCAAATAAGGAATTCATTCCTTCATCATAAATGTCACTTAAGTTTCTGAGTTTCTTACCTCTTTCATTCGGTGTGCAAGTGCTTGAAGATGCACCTGAATTTCCACTTTGTGGTGTGCTTGGAGAAGCACTTTCATTTCTACTCAAGGGTGTTCCTTGCTATCCTTGTGTTGGCACTCCTATTTGGGGATGTATTTCGGCCATCTCCTCATCATCTTCATCATGAGATAAACAGTTTTTAACATTCACTGTTTTCTCTATGCTTCCATCCCAAGCTTCCTCTTCAATGAATTGAACATCTCTCCTCACAAAAAACTTCTTGGTAGATGGGATATACAACCTGTAAGCTTTGGATTCCTCACTGTATCCAATAAAAAGACATTTCTCCCCTTTGTTGTCCAACTTCCTCCTTAGCTGATCTGGAATGTGTGCATAAGCCATCACATCCAAAAACTTTCATGTGGGTGACTCCTTGCTTTCTCCCACTCCATGCTTCTTCTGGCACTCTATTCATCATTGCTTTTGTAGGACACCTGTTCAAAATATATGTTGCACAATTTACAGCTTCAGCCCAATAATCATTTGGCAAATGCTTTGCCTTCAACAGGCTCCTCGCCATATCCATGATGGTCATGTTCTTCCTTTCAGCAACTCCATTTTGTTGTGGGGTGTACCTAGCTGTGAATTGCTTATGAATTCCATTTTCTCTACAAAATCGTAGGAATTCCTTGGAGATATACTCACCTCCTCTCTCAGTTCTCAATACTTTGATATGCAGCCTGCTTTGATTTTCCACAAGTGCTTTGAAATTTCGGAAATTTTCAAACATTTCACTTTTGTTCTTTAGAAAATAAACCCAAGTCTTTCTGGTAAAACCATCAATGAAAGTTAGAAAATATTGGCTGCCTGCTAATGATGGAGTTTGCATCGGTCCACATACATCTGAGTGGACAATCTCTAAGGGTGCCTTCGCCCTTATGCTTTTCCCTGATGGAAAACTTTCTCTATGTTGTTTCCCCAAGACGCAACCTTCACAAAGGCTGTCCAGTTTCTCTATCAATGGTAATCCTCTTACCATCCCTTTTCTGTTCAACAAATTAAGACCTCCAAAGTTGAGATGTCCAAATCTCAAGTGCCACAACCAATTTTCATCCTTTGGCACACTTTGGAAAGCCTCTTGTGTAACTGCTGCAATTACTTCCTTGTTTTTCAAATCTGCCCTTATTCTGAGAGGGAACATCCTGTTCCTCGTCATCTTCACTTCAGCAATACATTTTTTGCTGGGTGTTATATCCATGATGGTGCATACATCATTCTTAAAGAAAACATTGTACACCTTATGGACAAGCTGTCCAATACTCAAGAGGTTACACCTCATTCCAGGGACATAGTAGACATCTACTATGGTTTGCTTTTCACCTTTCTTTGTAAGTATTTTTACTTCTCCTTTTCCCATAATAGAAATTTTGCTATCAGTCCCAAGTGTAACTTTTGATTTCACATTTTGATCTAAGGCAGACAACAGGACTATGTTTCCTGTCATATGGTTGCTGCAACCTGAGCCTAAAAACCATATGTCTTCACTATTTGTTTCAGTTACGTTACAAGCCAACAACACATTATCTTGACTGATGTTTTCTCTAGTGACATTGGCATTTGGTCTATTACTCATATCATGCTGCTTCTTCCTACATTCACTGGCATAGTGCCCATATTTTTTGCAGTAATAACCTTGGACATTGGATTTTTCATACATTTGTCCTTGAGCATGATGTTGTCCTTTTTGTTGGCTGTTGCCTTGGCCTTGGTTCTGATTCGGATTGCTACCTCTTCCTTGAGCATCTGCTGGGCTGTTCCTTCCACCTATGTTTTGGCTTCTGCCTCTTACTCTCTTGTTTCCTCTGCCTTGACGTCTTCCTCTTCCAAAGGACAACTGGGTCTTGAAGGCTTTCTCTAGATATGAATTTTCATTTCTACTCAACCTTTGCTCATGTGTTACGAGTGATGCATGGAGTTCATCAACTGAAAAGTTTGAGAGATCCTTTGTCTCTTCTATGGTGGTGACAATCACATCAAACTTTGAGGGTAGGACCCTCAAAAGTTTCTCCACGATCCTCCTTTCTTCAAAAACTTCTCCATGTGTCCTCATCTGTGTGACCAATCAAATCACATGTGTGAAGAATGAGTCAATATTGTCTGACTCTTTCATGTTCAGATTCTCAAAATCTCTCTGCAGCAACTGTAGTTTTGCTGTCTTCACTTTCTCCATGCCTTGATAGGCTATTTTGAGAGTTTGCCACGCTTCTTTGGATGTATTAGTTGCTGCTATCCTTGGAAACACACTCTGGTCCACTGCTTGATACACAAATACAAGGGCTTTTGAATCCTTCTTCCTATTTCTCTTTAATAGATCTTTCTCTACCTGAGTTAATCTATTAAACTCATTTTCATCTGCTGGTTCTTCAAAACCATCTTGAACTAATTCCCATAAATCTTGACAGGCAAACAGGGCTCTCATGGTTATTGCCCAATAGTCATAGTTTTTCCCATTGAACTGTGGGAATTAAGGATTAAACATCCCCATGCTGGTGCTGGTGCTGGCCATCCTAGCACTCTTTAACTATGCTACTAAATCCTTGACTGTGTATTTTAAAATACTGACTATTTCTTCAGTAGTAACACAAAAAAAAACTTTGAGGAATACCTGAATCCTTTTGCCTGAGATTTCACTTTGCTAGAGAAGATTTACTGCTGCAACAAAACTCCTCCCTTTAGCTTCTTTGACACCTTCAAAGAGCCTAGATCTGCTCTGATACCATTGTTGGGGATTTTTCTGGTAAAATCCCAAAAACAAACTATTGACTCAATACAGAGCAATTCTCTGTTTTTCTCCTCAGGATCTTTTGCACAGGGAAGCAAATGAAATTTTTGAGAACGGAGGTTTTTCACACCAATAAAACTTTTATATTCATTAATAAAAAGCCTGATACATATTTCTTCCTCTTACTCTGAGGGATTCACCAAAAACTTTTCACCAAAAACAAAATTACTCGTTGCAAATGATTTTTACACTGTTGTGTAAAATCTACATTCACATTTACTGCTGTAAAATGGGCTTTTACATTTACACATTTACCACTGTAAAATGAAATTCTTACATATGTTGTAAAAATTTCTTACATAACATTCACTGTGGGGTGAAAAACCATTTCTTTACTCACACCATTTATAATGTTGTTTAATACAATTCTTCTTTCGCTCTTATTGCAGCTTCCTTCCCTTCGTTTTAACAACCAAAAAAATTACATCACGCTGATGCGTATTGGCAAATTACATATTCTCAAAATACATACCATAGCTGTTATGTTTCACACTCATGTGTGTTTCACATCATGCTAGCCCCTGCTCTGGTTTCGCACTGCTGTGCTCCCCTTTTCATTTTTACATTACAATACTCAAAAGCGAATGAAGACAAAAACGAAACATATACCAAAACCAAAAAAAAATTAATGATAGGTTGACTTACCCATACCTATCTTTAAATTCACCATACTTCCATGCAAACAAAAATTAAAACATTTACCAGCCATCCTACGAATAATATTAAAGTTCATTAATTACTTTCATGACGGTCAAACAAAAAGATCAGGCAGGTTGATGAAGATGCATGTCCATTGACCTAATGGGACGCAATTCTCACACCAAGGTCACACAAACCAATCGAAGTTTACTGTCCGAGGAATGGGTGGTTTTGTGTTCATACACAGGACGCGTGTCAGTTAGTCGGCGTGTTCGGAGGCCCTCTGACAAATACAACCTTTTGCGAAAAGCAGTGCGAAATGAATTTGTGGTTTCCTGAAATGGTTTTCCTGGAGTAAGTGCGGGCAGTTGGAAATTAATATTTCAACAGAAATAACCGATAGGGGTGCTACATGTAAGTAGTAATTAATTTATTCTTCCATTAGTTTAACCGAAAATATGATTCTGTCAATTGGGCTATTTTCTTCTTTCTTCATGTTTTCATATTGTGTACTTCCGTTGCAGCTTGTGGCGTTAGTGGAGCTCTGTACGGTGTGCTACTCTATTTTACAGGCTATGACTACTGTTATTCGTGTTTGTACAGAAAGAAGCTGCGAGACAAATTCAATTTGGAACAGAGGCCTTGTGGAGACTGCCTTGTTCACTTTTGTTGCAAGTGTTGTGCTCTGAGCTAGGAATACAAAGAGCTCTAGAACAGAGGCTCTGATCCCTTTCTCCATAAGTGATCTCCTATTAGTTGCCACAGTTCATGGTGACTTGGATTTATTTTTTCTTATGTTGTAAATATGGATCTAAACACGAAGGGTGGATGGGAAATCTGGCAAAGCAGAATTAATAAGCATCGCACAGAAGGTTTGGGACAACGCCCACTATGGGTCAAGCTATGAACAAATAGATGATGATATCCAGTGGTTGAAGCTACAGCAAATAAATGATACTATCCCAGCTATCCGTGGATATGGTGCTTTAATATATAACTAAGTTTTGTATTGTCTAAGTTGCACTCTGTGATTAATTCAAAATAAACCAAACTGGGGAAATGTATGGACCTGGGTTTTGTAGACTCTACGATTTTATTTTGTGGATTCTTTACTATTTTATTTATAATAATAATAAGCGTGAAGGTGTGTGAATGGTTTACAACATTAAATTGTTATACAGTTTTATGTTGGCTTTTGGATGGTTTAAAACATTAAATTGTTATACATTTTTAGGTTGGATTTTTGAGGTTTTTCTGGTTTATTTTTTGTTTTAATTTGTTTAAAATTCTATTTTGGAATCACAAGTTTGAGTTGGAAACTCTCCATAATCCACTACTTTTATGGGTGTTTTAGCCCCTGAATTCATATATGAAATAAGAAACCTGGTTTAAACAACACAAATCAATATTTCACAAAAATAATTTCCTAATTATGATCAACAACTCCAAAACTTTTAATGGCCAAACTAGTTAACAAATCCAAATACAGGCCACTTCTTGCTGATGGTTGTGTAAGGCCAATTATGATTTTGTATTAGATATATTATTAATAACCAATAAAAATGATGTTCTCCATAAATAGAATATTTTAATTTCCACCTTACTCTTACATCTTTATGTAAAGAAATAAAGTAATTGGAAGTAAAAAAATAATATAGTATTTGGGAGATATGTACTTTATTCATTGTTTAACATGGAACTAACATAAAATAATATTATTGATATTACATGATGTTTAATTCATTATATATATATATATCACTGATAAATTGTAAGACCCTCGATAAAAAATGAAGTTACTGTTGTAATATTTTACTTTTGTTTTTTTTTTTATAATTTTGAAAAGAATAAGAAACAAACACTTATAATAGTTAGTAATGAATTTATTTTATGTAATTCGATAAATGGTTAGAGTCACAATAGAATGATCATATCATGATTCCATGATAAGTTAAAGAAGTTTGGGAAACAGTTGGAGGGAGTTATTATTCAGTTTCCTTCTTCTAAAAGTCCTCCAGATAAAAAGGCTCCGGAGGGACTAAGAGGGTGTTGGCTACTAGAAGGGGAACCAAGGATAGATGAGAACTGCAGAATTATTTCCAGAGCTCGTTAGAGGCTCAGATTGATTTATGAGATTCCACACTCGACAAGTGCCTTGAGGTCTCGAAGGGTAACCCAGGCTCGTTATATCCAACTGTGCCAAACAATGGCTCGGGGGGAATCTTGACGTAATAGCAAGTTCTCTTGGTAGGGTGGAATGGTCTCCATGAGATTCCACACTCGACAAGTGTCTTGAGGTCTCGAACGGTAACCTAGGCTCGTTATATCCAACTATGCCAAACAAT
>APFE030528005.1:9688-26250 GCA_000404065.3 Pinus taeda
CAACACATGATAGGGATTGCCAAGGAAACACAAGGGAGGACTCGTTTCAATTACATGTAAATGAATGAATGAGTGTGTGTTAACAAGTTATAGGTGTGCTAAGGAGGAAGTGACATCATATGATAAGTAGTGCCAATAGACAATAGAGTGCTAGGAAAGCCTACTAAGATGTGACAAGTGCCATGTTGTGCCAATGTGTGCCAAGGAGTGTTAGGAAGTGCTAGGAAAACACAAGGGAGCACTAGGTCATAATGCATGGAAATGAAGGAATAAGAGTGTGTGGCATGGAGTGTCAGTGAGTTCCAAGTGTGCTAAGGAGGAATTACAAGTCATGCTTGGCAATGTTAAGGAATGCAAGAGTTCTAGGGCAACATGCGTCCAAGGTGTGCCAACACGTGTAAGGAAGTGTTAGTTGGGAGTACCAGGGGAACAAAAGGGAGAACTATGTCAAAATGAATGGAAATGGAAAAATAAGAGTTTTTTATTAGAAGTTTTAGTGAGTTCCAAGTGTGCTAAGGACAAATTGACAAGGTATGATAGGCAGTGTTAAGGCATGCTAGAGGCTAGGGATACATGCCAAGATGTCGTAGGTGTTAGGGTTTAACAACACGTGTCAAGTAGTGATAAGGAGTGCTAGGGAAACACAAGGATTCACTAGGTAAAAATGCATGAAAATGAGTGAATAAGAGTTTGTGACCAAGAGTGTCAGTGATCTCTGGGTGTGCTAGGGATAGAGTGACAAGGAATGCTACAACATTAAGGTGGTAGGCCAAGATGTGCCAGGTGCTAGGGTGAGCTAGGGAGTGTTAAGGGGTGTCAGGGAAACATAAGGAAGAACTAGGTCAGCATGCATGGAAATGAATGGATAAGAGTGTGTGAGAGGGAGTTTCAATGAGTTCTAGGTGTGTTAAGGAGGGAGTGACAATGTTATGTTCTAGGCAATGCCAAGGTATACTAAACTACCAAGGCATGTCAGGAAGTGCTACGGTGTGTTAGGGAGTGTAAAAGCATGCTAAGGAATGTAGGGGATGTTAACGCATGCCACATAGTGCCAAGGCATTCTAAGACATTTCAGGTGCTATGGCATGTCAATATTTAAATTGTGTTACTTAATTGTTTTAGACCAAGGTTGGATGTAATGATCATTGTCTTGGTAACTTGTTAAGTGGGATGAGTTGAGATTATACATGAGTACCCTAATATTAGTTACAAGTAGTTCTTAGGTGAACAAGGCATATGTTGAATTTCCATGACACATGAGAATCCGGGTTTGGCCTTAGAATTTTTGATGTGAACACACTCAAGTTCCACAACACATCTACTATGCAGAATGAAATCTGCCATGAAAGAAAAAGTAATGGATTGAATGCAAAGAGTTAGGTTCTACCACAGATTCATGTGTTAATGCTTATTATTGTGATATACAATAGCCATTTATATGTTTGGTGTAATACTCCTCTGAGATTTCTATCCAACAACAACATCTCTGTGGTAAACGATGTACTATCAAAGGTTGCTCCATCAAAAATAGAAACCAAAAGGGACCTTACTATGCACATAGATGAAGAATTAAGAAGATTGTTATCTATGAGTGCTAATGTGGAGGTATGGGACAAAATTACATAGGAAATGAGCCTTTTTGTTCAACCAATCAAGATATAAAAAGGAAAATGTGTGATTATATATACATGTGCGATAGTATATGGAGAAATTCCAACCTAACCCATAAATTTGTTGACATTTTGCTGGAGCTGATCTATAATTGTTCCTAAAGTTAATAAACAGGTAAAATAGGATTGACTTCTTAATACAAAATATAAAACTAATAGGAACAGGGCCAAATTGTGAAAGTGTAAAAATTGGTATGGTTAAGGGGACTGATCTCTTTGAAAAGTCTTAAATGTGGCAATGAAGGTTGAGCCTCGTTCTAGAACCCCTTTGGGCATCCATATTAGGAATTGGTATAGGATGGAATACTTTAGAATATTTTTTGTAACAATGATCTCAACACTTGTATGGTGAAATGGGGTTGAAGTTGGCCTGCCAAAGCTCATTGGTCTACTTTGGAGCTTCTCTAGGGTTATTCCTTATATTATGTGGAGTACGAGGGCATTATTTGATGTTTAGCTTGCATTGAAGAAGCTTTCAAGGCTACATACTGTATAAAAACCCCTTGTTTTGAATAGGGAATCACACACCACTGAAGAAAGTAACAACAAGTACTTAGATTTGAAACTCAAATCACATCACTATTTATTACTCTTTGAAATAAGAAATAACTAAAAATCTCAAACACCACTATTCACCTTTCCTTTAGTCTAGAAGGTACAATGAATCTGGAAACATGTACAACAATGTCTCAACTTTCTTAACTCCTAATCCTAATTCACCTTCCTTGCATCGATAGACAAGACAAAGAAAGTATATCTCTACTTAATATGATATGAGATATGCAAACATGCTTCCTTTAAGGCTAAGAATTATTAACTAGGGAAGTGCTCCTTTTAACTGTGCATGCAGAAAATAAATAAAGAAAAGAGTTTTGCTACTCCAGGTGCCAAAAACTAATCCACTAACTAAGGTAAGTGCTTTGCCCAAAACAAGATATTAAGGACTCAAAAACTTTGTTTCTTCCTTCAATAGAGGTGTATGCCAAACAGAACTAATCTATCTCACACTATCCTCTAGATTCATTCACCTTTAATAGAAATCTTGTGCCCAGAAAAAGACAAGACACCAATATTCAATAGAATTCCTTAACTAGCCAGAGACCCTTGTGACCAAATAGAGAGATAATAAGGGAATGTCAACTAGGGTGGAATCTTTCACCACAGAAACTGACAAGAGATAGAAGGGGTAAAAAACTATCAGACCTAATGCTCAAGAACAAATGAATTAATCCACACTTGGTGATCCAAAATGAATTCAATCCTTCTTTATTTATAGATTTTCCAAAGGGGTTTCATATTCTTAAATGATTGAGTAAACCTTACTATAAACCCCGAATTTGGGTTTTTTAAGCCCAGTTTCCCCAAAAATTGCCCAATAATGGGTATTTTTGGGGTTTTTCGCCTTTAAGGAGGACTATAGCCTATGGGGATGGATAGGATATTACATCCCATGCATCTTTCAATTTGTAGAGGACGTTACATGGCACCTAGTAAAAGAAATTGTGCTTTAGTTTAGGATGTAATAACTAAATGCTTATTTCTTTCCACACAAGACATATATCTTGCAAAAATTATCATGGGGTACAAATACTACAAAAGGCCTAAATCTTACTAGCATTGTCATAGTCCAAGAATAAAAACCCTTTCACGTGAAACAAGGTCAGTACCACATACTACAAGCACAAATGACAAATTAAAAAACAATATACTTATTCAATGAAAGAATGATGAATCCTATTAGCGCACTTTAAATTGAATAGCTCTTGAGTTGCAATGTCAATCAAAATTTCTCAGGTTGGATCATAATTAAGTACTCAATGTTGTTTTGGGTTCAATTTCAGGAAAAGGAGGAGCTCTTGGTGACAATGGGATGATTAGTCTTTTTAGAAGGGATATTTGCTACACTTTTCAACATATAAGCCATTCATTATAGTGGAGGAGATATAGATAAGCCTTTAATAAGGACCTTTCCAAGATCAATTTGGAGGAAAATCCATTTTCAAAGCTTAAACATAGTTCTAGATTCAAACAAGAGTAGTCATTTTTCAGAACAATTATTAATTCCCAAGAAATTGGAGCCAAGCTGACATGTTGACCATTTATTCTTCTACTAGACAAGGAAGCATTTATGAAAAGTCCTTGGCCCTTTGATCTAGTATTTGATGTAAATCTCTTGATTAGAAATGTAATAAGAGATGCAGTTTATATTAAGAAAAAGGGAAAAGTAGAGATCCAATTAATAATTATCTCTGAAAAAATCTCAATAGAATCCTAACATATTTGAAATGGAAAGGTTAAATCCATGGTTATTTTTTGCTTTAGAAACTTTGCTAATTTCCATGATTGAAGCATGTATTCATGCCTTGAAAGAAGCTCACAAATGCTTTTGATATTGGTTGAGGCACAGAAAATGTGCAAAGTTACACTCACATAGAGGTATGGAAAAACATTATGTGGAGCTTGTTGTCCTAGACTCCACACAAATAATGGACAAAAGGTGAAAAAACCAAGTCAAAAGTTATGTGTGACATTTATCATGCTGAGGTAGGTGTTAACTCCACACTCTACAGAAAAGGCTTTGCGGCGCAAGTGACACAAAGGTTTGCATGTAGAACTTTTGATTAAAAGGAGTGGATCTTGATGCTACATGTCCACTATTAACCCACTTTTTGTATGAGTTACAGGAGATAAAAATAATGAGATACAGGAGATATAGAGTAGATACTATTGTTATTCAAATTTAATAAAAAATATTACTATGTCTTCCTCAACATAAAACAAACATCTTCCATAAAATATTTTCTTCACGAACTTGATTTAAAATGAATCTCTTTTGTTGACGCGCCTAACCACAAATAGAAATGATGTCGATGGACCAATTTCAGTTTAGAAAATTCACAATTAGGTTCAATTGTAAGATCTCTTATTTGCAGTTCAGATTTCAGTTACAAGCAGTGAAACAGGACTCACCAATCAGTTGCGATTAATCACGAGTCAGAATATGCTCGATCTCCAAATGATCTGATCCAAATCTTTGCGAGTCAAACTCACATTGACCAATTTTAACTCATGGTCAACCCAAGTTTGACTTGCAACTTGCCGATTAAAGTAGGTTCTTGTGATTGATTCTAATTTATTCAATTTTCGGCCTTGACTCGACGAGCACATGTTTTTCAAGTTTAGGTATGCCACATTGATAAAAACTAAACGTCAGTCATTCCAAACTTTATTTCTCATTTCTCAGGACCATAGCTCATATGTCAATACCTTCAGTAATCAACCACTACTCACTATTACACAGTTTGGACTCCATATCGGGGAACCCCCAGTGTGAGCCTAAGTCCAAACTCCATATTAGGGAACCACCCAGTGTGAACTTATGTCCAGACTCCATATTGGGTAGTCGCCAGTGTGTACTTTATCCATACTCCATATTGACCCTCGGGCAGTTGCGCATCATATTCATCATGTGTTAACTTAAGGCTTAGCTGCTTCATTATTCAACAATCAAGGTACGTTGGCACTTCGCTTAAATAATAGGTATATTACTATATTAAAGTTTTAATGTCGTTTTCAGTGTCAAGTTTCAAGTTTCACTGTTCAACAATCGAATGTTCGACGTATTCCTTTGGTTATGACTTTTCAACCCTATAAATGGGGCTTAGATAGATTTTAAGAATTCACTAAGAAATGGTTTCATACCAACCACTGGCCAAGTAATCAAGCATTTCTTCCTTGGTCGATGTCTTGCCAACTCCAAAGGATTTAACCATGCATTCATAACTTTGGGTATTTTTGTTCTTCCAAAATCTGTTATTGATGTATTGGTTCAGTTGTCTTATGCTAAACGAACTTGCAAATTCAAGATTATAATGGAATATATGTTGATTATATTTCATTTAGGTAGCATTTCTTCATATATACCTAATTATGTTTCAAGGTCATAATTATATATTAGGTCAAAATGTGCTTGTGTTGTTGGACATACTTCTCTTTAATCCTTAACAAAACCTCATATCCTTTAAAACCAACCCTCTTTTTTGCAAAGTTATATATGGCATGTTTAAATTTAATTTTTTATTGTCTTTTACAAGAGCCAAATTAAGTAGAAGGCACAACTCCAAATCTAAAAAGAAGCCACAACTTAAACAGAATTCCAAGACAACAACAATAGTGAGGGAGAAGGACTTTGCTTGGGCTTATTGTGACAAGATTCTTGGAGACCCCAAGATCATTTGTAAATTTTGAAAAGCAAAACGTAGTGGAGGAATTTATAGATTCAAGTACCACCTTGCACAAATACTCATCCATGATATAGGTCTCTGCCAAAATGTTAATGAAAATGTCAAACACCAAGCAACCTCGGCCATTGATATGTTGAGTTAGCATAATGCAAAGAAAGAAAACAAAACAAAAGAAATAGGAACTCCCAGAGTTGACAATTTTTCTTCCACTACCCCATTGTCATCTCCCTCTGTTGAATCCTCAATGCAGTTCCCAAATTTCCCACACATGCTTCTAAGTCCAATTCAAACTCAAGGCCAAATGAATCCTCCTGCATTCAACATTGGAGGTGGAAACATAAACACCTTTTTTTCTCCCCTCACAAAAACCGGTCCCCAACCTACCTTGGATACCAATGGTTGGAAAAAAAAATATCCATATTCAGGAAAGGAAGTCCATTGCTAACTTTCTGTACTATTCTAATATACCTTTCCACTATTCCATAAGTACTTATTGGCAAGCTATTATTGATGTAGTTGTTGTTGTAGGTCGAGGGTTCAAATCCCCTTCATAAGAGAGCATTAAGACAAATTTTCTAATAGAAAGTGTTGAAGATGTCATGCTTGTGCTATCTGAGCTTCATTCATCATGGGTAGAAACAGGGCGCACCATCATGAGTGATGGATGGATAGATTAGAGGAATAGAACTTTAATAAATCTCCTTGTATCTTGTCAAGTAGGTACAATGTTTCTAAAATCAGTGGAGTTTTTGACAAGGTTAAGGCTGCACAACTTATTTGTGAAATGATGGAGGAAGTCATTGAAGAAGTGGGAGAAGAAAATGTTGTACAAATTGTCACTGACAATGCAGCTAGTTGTATGGCTACTGGTAGACTTTTTGAGATTAGGCACCCCACTATTTTTTGGACCTATTGTGTTGCCCATTGCATAGATTTAATTCTTGAGAACATTGGTAAGATTCACTGAATACATGAGGTTGTGGAGAAGGGAAAATCCATAACAGAATACCTATACAACCACACTATTCTCCTAAACACCATGATAAAATACACTAAAGTTAAAGAAATTGTTCGACTTGCAGTGACTAGATTTGCAACAAATTTTATATCTTTGTAATTTGTGGTTGAGCAAAAGATAAATTTGAAGAGGGTGTTCTTCAAGCCTGAGTGGATGGCATCTAAACATTCCAATACCCTTGAAGGCATTGAAGTTGTTGCACTTGTGTTTAATGACGATTTCTGGAAAGATGCTGAAGAGATTATTGTTGTGATGGAGTTCTTTGTTAGAGTTCTCAGGTACTTCAATTCTTTTAACTTTTTCATCTTTTAAATTTCATTTCAAGCTCTTTTTTATTTTCAATGTTTCATATTTATTTAAATTTGAAAGATTTAACTTTCAGGTTGGTTGATGGTAACAAACCCACTATGGGTTACATTTATGAGGCGATGGATCTCGCAGAGGAGGGCATCAGAAGAAGATATGGGGATGAGGATGCAAAATATATGCCTCTTTGGGACATTATTGATGCATGTTGGGATAGGAAATTGCATTCCCCCTTACATGTTGCCAGGTACTTGTTAAACCCACAATATTTTCATGATAAGAGAAAATTTTATGAGGATGGGGAGGTTCGCAGAGGACTTATGACATGCATGGAAAGGTGCTTACCTAATCTAGAATTTCAAAGTCATGTCTTTTCCCAACTATAGGATTATAGAGCACCAAATAAATTATTTGCATATACTAGTGTTATACGTGAAAGATCTAAAATATTTCCAGGTACCCTTTGAGGCTTGAAGGCTTCATCAATTTATTAAATTTGTTTAAATTTTATTTTGTATTTTAAATGTTTTTTTAAATTTTGTTTTATTTTTAAGCTTTTACTATTTAGTATTTAGTATGTCTACTCACGAACCCTTGCCACTTGCGAGGTCTTTGGTGGCAAAACTTTTGTAGTGATACACTAGATTTGAAGAGATTCACCATTTGAATCTTAAACCAAGAATGCAGTGCTTAAGGTTGTGAGTGCAACAGGAGCATCTTTGAGAGAATACATTCTAAGAAGTGCAACCGATTGACACAAAAGTGCTTAAATGACCTTGTATTTTTCCATTACAATCTACAACTTTGTAACAAGAAAATACTAGGTGATCGATTGAATTTGAATGTTTCATAATCTGCTTTGCAATTTAAAGTTTAAACTTTAAAGTTCAAAGTCAAACTTAAATTCACATTTCAATGTCTCATGATAATGATAGGTTTGGATCATTCACCAATAGGCATTGAAGAGATAGATTTTCAAACTACAAATGCAACATATTGGGTCTAATTAGAGGAGGCTCCTATTTTAAGCCTACATGACTTGAAGAACTTTGAGAGTCAAGCAAGCGAAGGAGTGGGAGGAATCACTTCTAGTTATCACTCATAAGAGTCTTAGACTCTTAGTTCCTAATTTTTTTCTAATTAGTATGCAGTTGTTTGTAAACTTTTAGAAGCAGTTGCTTCTAGTTCTATGTAAGTCACTAGTTAGGAGTCATGATTCAGTACTTTGGATCATGTTTCGACTCATAACATATATGAGATGCTTATTCATTCATGATATTTTGGACATATATTGATATTATTAATTGTTTGGATATGGCTTTACTGAATATCAATGAAAAATGTTTTTTTAATTCAATATATGTGTATATTTTTATTTATTGAATTCACTGATTTTTTCCCGATTTTTCCCCAATCTGATTAAAACTCTTAGCTCTTTTTGCCTCGCTAATTTATTGTTTATTCCGAGTTTGGTAACATTAGTTACAAGTTTAATTTTTCACTTATGAGTGCTAAGATGTGCTAGAGAGTGCCAATGCATGCTGAGGACTGTTAGGGAGTGTTAGGACAACACATGGGAGCACTAAGTCAAAATGCATGGAGGTGAATGAATATGAGGGACATGTGTCAGGGAGTGTCAATCAGTGCTAGCTGTCAAGCCAAGGTATTCTAAGCATGGGTAAGGTATGCCAGGGAATATCAATGAATGTCAAGAAGTGCTAGAGTGTGCTAGGTAGTTCTAAGGTGTGCTAACATGTGCCAAATAGTGCCAAGGCATGCCAGGTGCTAAGACATGCTAGGATGTGTAGGGTGCCAGAGTATGCCAATATGCGTCAAGGAGTTTCAAGGCAATGAAATGAATAAACAAGCTAAAATGCAAGGAAATGAACACATAAGAGGGTTAATAAGTTTGGATTTTATCTATTTCAAAAGGGGCATGCGAGGCACACTAATAATATGTTCCAATACATTCCAAGTGCTAATGTGTGCCAATTACTAATGTTTGTCAATGCAATATTATACCAAGGAGTTCCATGGCATGCTAGAGACTACAGAGAATGCAAAGACATGATAGGGGAGTGCTATGCTATGCTATGGTATGCCAACATGTGCTTGGGCATCCTACTCATGGCAATATGTTCTAGGTACAAAGATGTTCCAGGTACAAAGATGTTCCAAGACATGTGAGGTGCCAAGCAATGTTAGTGTAATTTTCCAAAGCATGTTAAGGTGTGCCATGAGTGTTGAGGAGTGCTATGTATCTCTCATTAATAGAATTGACAGTGCTTGATTATGTATTAAATAATATAGTTCCTACACACACTAGTGGAACTTTATTTAAATAAAATTCGCTAGATAACAAACCTAATAGAGATGAATCATGTGTTGACTCATAGGAATACGGTCATCTTATGACTTGAGGGAAATGATACACTCTAATTAATTCTTAACAAATTGACTGACTATTGTAACCACTATGACCTTGGAAACATAATGAAAAAGACTCCACAATGATGATATTAAATCATTACATTTTGACAAAAAATATAGTAACAAGTACATAGCATCATCAAAAAATCATTAGAATGATCAATGATGATGAACATTTTTTTACCATCACCAAAAGTAACCAAAAAGGGCATTGGTGAGTGTCAATAAAAGATCGTCACTAGAAGTGTCACCAAAGAGAGAATTAGTGATGGGCCTTTAATGACTCTCACCAAAAGTGTCACCAAAGAGAGAATTAGTGACAGGCCATTAACGACCCTCACCAAAAGTGTAATTGAAAATGGCTTTGGTGACAAATCTTAAAGAACCATCCCTATATACACTTACAACAATGATTTTTTAAGGACCATCACAATATGTGACATTGGTGATGGACCTTAAAGGTCCATCATAGGCATGAAGTGTCATCAAAAAATCATTGGAATGATCAGTGATGATAAAAATTTATTGACTGTCACCAAAAGTAACCAAAAAGATCATTGGTGACGGTCAATAAAAGATCGTCACTAGAAGTGTCACCAAAGAGAGAATTACTGATGGGCCTTTAACGACCCTCAGCAAAAGTGTCACCAAAGAGAGAATTAGTGGCAGGCCTTTAACGACCCTCACCAAAGGTGTGATTGAAAATGGCTTTGGTGACAAACCTTAAAGGACCATCACTATATACACTTACAACAACATTTTTTTAAAGACCATCACCATATGAAACATTGGTGATGGACCTTAAAGGTCCGTCAGAGACATGACCCTCACCAATGACCTTCTTTCTTGTAGTGAAAAAAATTCTTTTTCTTTTTCAAAACACACCCTCACGCACTCAAAATCTACAAAAAATGCTAAAAATGCTTACAGTGCAACTATCATAATGCAAACTAAATGGTTAATGCAAGTGTAGTTCCTCCAAAATGTATTCAAAATATCATCCACTTTCACCTTTATCACAACCATTTCACTCACATGTTGCAACTCCATGACCATATAACTTTTCATTAGCCTCCATTTTCATAATTATATGGGTTACCTTTGTGTTTTCCAAAAGCTAATTATTTCTAGTATTTTAAATGAATTTATGGTTAAAACTTATAAAAATGACATATACTTGCTAATACTTATAAGCGGCTTGAGTTTCATGACATATGTAGGTCATTTGGAACCTTCCAAGGAACCATTATGTGGCCTCCAATGCTCAAATTCGAATTCCCTTCAAGATATGGAAGAATATTTGGATAAAGGTCAAAGAGGATATGTGTCTCATCATTACCTATTTGAGTTGTAACTTTATGATATTTTCTAGGGATCTAGGGAGAGAATAATGGACCTCCATTAATGAGGTAGCTTCTTACGTTTTTGTATAAATAGGAGTGCCTTCTCCTTTCAAAGGCATGTGTAAATTTGGGGAAATTCTCATGTTTTGAATATAGAATTTGGATTTGGCACCAAGCTCATCAGTGATGTTCACTTTGATTTGGTTATGCTTTCATTTGGAGCCTCTCAACTTTCCATCTCTCATGCTTTTGGATTGGCCACCTACAATGTGTGAGATTTATTGTTTTTCATAGATTAAGATTTATTGCTTTTATAGATTAAGATTTATTGCTTTCATTTCTTTTCCTGTGTGGAAGGTTAAGAATGATTGTTATATTTTCTTTCATACCTTTTCTTGTGTGAGAGGTTAAGATATTGTTTTTATTTTCTTTCTACCTAGAGGTTAAGAGAAATTTGTTTTTATTTGTTTTCCTATCTGGAAGTTAAGAGAAATTGTTTTTATTTTCTTTCATATATTTTCCTCTGTGAGAGGTCAAGAATGATTGTTTTCTCTTTCATTTCATGTCATGTGGTTTTTATTATTAATTTCATATGATCCTGATTTGATAATGCACACATGATCCCTTAGAGTAGATTTCATTTCATGTAATTTCAATTTTGCGCATTATACTATAATTTCTTTTGAATTGATTATGAATTAGAATAGGTGAATTTGGTTTTTTGTTTTTTGATTTCATATTTATATTGATCTAAATTGAAATTTAATTTCTAGCATATATAGTGCACGCATGCTTCGCAATTTTTATGAAACCCCCGGGTTGACAATTAAATGGTAGGTAATTAATTTGCCTCAACATTTTGACGTCGTTGCCAGGGAAGTGTGCATAGGAACTAGCTTTCAATCTAGAGTTCATTTTTTTTAGTTTTTCTCTAGATGCATGATTAAAGCATGTAGATGGATAAATCATTTAGCTACATATCATTTTTATAAAAAATATAAAAAAATAATCGATACTAACCATTTATGGACAAAGGACCTAGAATGTAGATTAAACATTCTTTGGAGCACAAGGACTACATTACCGAGTGGTATCGAAATGCAATTGCGTCACGACATTCATCCCTTCTTCAAGAGATCTTTGTGGCAAATCTAAAGGTCAAAATGACTTATCATGTCCTTATATACAATCGGGTACATTTTGCAAATCTGGATATGAAAATTTTAGAAAGTCTAATCTGTAAATGGCTCCATTGGAAACATTCATATACTTAAAAACTAAGAAAATAAAAAATCTTTCAAGTAGATAAATTAGGAAAAATAAAATCAAGCTTGATTGCATTTTTTTAAAGTTCTTGATTGCATTCTTTTTAAGTTTTTAGACTTTAAAATATTTAGATTTTTTATTATTTTGTTGCATTTCTTCATTAACCTCACAAAAATATTTTCAATAAAAAAAATCATGTTAGATTTTCAATTAAAAATAAAAATAAAAATAATTATGTTTTTGAATAAGGGAAATGTAAATTTTTAAATAAAAATCATCAATTTTTTTTTTAAAGAGAATTGAGAAATTGACAATTCAGGCTCTCATGCGACTTGCAAAGAAAAAATAAATTATTTAGCTTGGAATCCAAATCCAAAAATCCATCATAATAAAAAATAAAAAATAAAAAATCTTGCTTGAATATGATCTAATTTGTTGCATATCTAGCATTTTTGGAATCTTTTTCTGTAATTTTTGATAGCCATAGGTGTTAAGGATCAAATATGAAGGGAATTTTCTCTTTCTTTAGTTCAACCCCACTACTACTTAAAGCCATAAGTCATTAGAGGGAGCAGATGTACGTAGAAGGGCACCAGGGATAGGTTTTCAACTTCGTACAAGAAACATTGTATTGAGACAAGTCTGATGCACTAAGGATGGCATAAGGAGTAAGGCTCAAGTTGGGAAAGAGGTAGATCTGACTGGCGCACAATGACATAGATGTTTTGACTGATACCTACTCTCATACCCACAAAGCATTAGAAATAACCACCGTTTGGAATGAATTCGTGCAATCCCAACTAGCCTACCAACTAGAAATAAATCGTGAGGACCTTCTAATTTGTGTGAGAATCATCCCACCTCAACTTGAATCGAGCACAATGACATTGAAGAGAGAAAACCATCTTTTGACCATTTGAACAAATTAGGATTCAACAAACTTAATTTTAGGATTGCATACTGATTTAATTGTTCTAAGCCATCATCATTTACAAAACCCATCTCAGAGAAAGAAGAAATCCATTTCAACTCAAGGTTGGCAATTTTCTCACAAGAGAAGCAACAACCATTATTGAATTCCAGTTTGGAAGACCCAGCAATTACCTGAGTAGAGGAAATGCATAACAGTTTTCGAGACGTCATTTTAAAACACGTTTTCTGGCGAAATGAAAATGAATTTCTAAAACATAAAACATGGCTTTTTCTCAAAACGGGATTAATTATATTAATTAAGAGTGATTTTCTCAAATTCATAGCCATTTGAGATATTTTCAGGGTTCTCTGGAGCCTTATTTCCCAAATTGCATGAAAAAAAATAGTTTTCAATTAATGCACAGACATTAGTTGCGGCCATGATCTAATTTTCCTGATCTACAAGAGGTGGATCCACCACAGATATTTTATGTGAAGTGCATTGGTATCTGCTCTCACTGAGCATCTTGGCCTATTGATCGAATTGAGAATCCCTGAGCATTTACTGTGGTCCGTAGCATTTAGGAGTTTGCAGGTGGAGATTAAAGATAAAATCAAGAAATGTTTCACTGAGGGATGTGTTGAGGTTGTGAAAGAAATAGCAGCACTAGGATATTTAAGACAACAATGCATACTAGTAAAAGCACATTGGCCCTTGTTGTTTCCATGAGCAAGTCAGGGGACACTTCAGAGAAGGACGAAAATGATGCACACTTACCTCCATTGTTACCTCAAGGTAAATGGCAAGGAAGCTTTGCATCTCCAAGACCGTTCGCATTAACAGATTTACAGGGTGTTTAATTTTTGATAAAATCATCATATTTCCATTGAGGTATGTGGCCATTGGAAATGCTTTACGACTGTTTTCACCAAAACTTCGCACTCCTCATGGCAGATTATGAAACTGTTTTCATGGAAATTTCATTTTTATTATTACATTGATTTTTGTTATGTTTTATTTTGTTGTTACGCTGTGTTTTTTTAAAATGTTATATGTTTTGTATAATATTTTTTATTTTATTTTATTTATTTGTTTAATGAGTGTTTTTTTTTTTTTTTACATTTTTTGTTATAGGTTTTGTTATGATTTTTTTTTTAATGTTTATATATATATATATATATATATATATTAGTTTGTACATATTATTTTCTTTTTCCTTTATGTACATTTATTTTACTTTTTAAGTTTTGTAAATATTTCATTAATTTTTTTTAGATTGTATATTTTATTGTTTTTCAAAAAAATTGCCATGAGAAAAATTGTCGATTTTTTTTTTTTATGTGAAATCTAGATCAAATTGAGAAAAAGATTGTTGTGATGGTCCACTCAAACACACCTGTCGAAGCAAGAAATAAAAATTAAAAGTTAAAAATTAAAAATTGTTCTATTTGCTAATATTTTTGGAAGAAGTATTGATCAATTTGAAGATAGGACTAGTTATTTGTTCATAACAAAAATGCATAGCTGTGTGTACTTAATTTTCTGTTCATGATTTTAGCTATAAAAACTGTGCAATTGTGTAGCTGAACAACAATTCTGCAGTTGAAAAACAATTTTGCAGCTCTATATTTAACTCAATGATCTATTTGTCAACAATGCATTCTAAGTAGAAAATCATGATCAAAATTTACTTGATTTGTCTAATGATTATGTTTTCAAGCATGATGTGGGAAAGAAGAAGAACTATGAAGGCGCTTTATCTGAAGGATAGTTTGATGGATTTTTAATCGAAGATTGTTTTGCAGGAATCATTAAGCATTTGAAAATAATATTTCTTTATCTTTATGAAATGTTGTTGGCATTATGACTCAGGTTTGGCACCATGAAATAGGTGTTGTCCTTGATGGAAACTCACTCAAATGGCAGATCACAGTTCAGGCTCTTAGAATGAAAGAAAATGAGGTATACGCAGGTTCCTCTTAACAAAGTCACATATACACGCAGGATTACCGATCAATAGTCGTGTATGCATATGCACGCACTTTCATGGATGCAAAATCACGTACATATGGGAAAACTTATTTTTAATCTATGGTATTTGGTCCTTGGTATTTGGAGCTATGGTTTTGGACCTTGGTATTGCGTCCTAAGTGTTGAACCTAGGTATTGGGTCCCTAGTATTGATACTAAATGGTTTTGGACCATGGTATTAAGTAAGGCCTAAGACTATAAAAGGGGAAGGAGATCTTTAGGCAAAGGTATTCATGGAAGTATTGAATATCTTATGATGAGCAAGATCTAGAATTGGGTTATGGTGCATTGTTGGATTTGAACCAAGGAGGAACATGAGCGCTAAAACATGGATAAGTTCTATTGGTGGATCAATATCTTAAGGCTTGAATAGTAGTATCATTGTGTGGTTTTTGATCTATTATATTTGGCGCATGATTAGATCTATAAATTTGATAATCTGGGTATAATTGATGTCTGAACAAGTGAAAAGGGTAAATTATCTTTTATAGATCTGTACGCAGGTTCGGCACAGCAGAAGCGCATATACACGCTGGTTCAGTAAGTCAAAACATCGTATATGCTAGTTGACCTTAAGATACATGCAGGTTTCTACATTTTGAAGTAGTGTATGTCTCATGAAATATGTTTTAGCTGCTTCTGTTTATTCCTGTAGTGTTCTGGGTTCAGAATTGGTGTCTAGTTATTGGTACTATTTTCTGGTTATAACATTCTGAGAAGTTATTGGTTGATTCAGTACAAAGGAGATTGGTTGATGCAGATATACTTGATGTTTGATTGATGTTATTCATGGATCCAGTTTGAAAATTTATGAAACGTGGTCCCTGGAAGAAAAGAGAAAGGTTATAGCCTTCTGTAGGTCAGCACCTATGTACTAGTACCTTAGCTAGTACAAGAGCTAAGGGGGTTGTAGCTCCCTTCCAGGAGAAGTTGGAGAATGAGAGAAGGTTGTAGCCTTTGGCAGGTAGCAACCTGCATACTGGTATAAGACTGCACCAATATAGAATCATTGTAAAAAGAAGTTTCTAATTAAAAGAAGATAGTGACAAATTGCAACAGGTGGTTTTCACCCACATTGGGTTTCCACCTTACATCTTGGTGTTCATGTGTGTTGTCTATGTGTGATGATTTGTTCTGCTTTAATGCTCCTGTTTACTGTTCATATGGTTAATAATGTTCTGATGCACTCATTAAGAAGAAATTAACTAATTTATAAGTTTATTGGATATACGCTTGTTGCATTATACATAGTTGCGTATACACGCGGTTTTCCTTAATTGAAGTAGCGTATATGAATCTCAATATGGAAATGAAAAGGTTACATTGATTTAATAATACTGA